>WHUZ01000184.1:0-43515 GCA_015179045.1 Kalaharituber pfeilii
AGAAGACTAGCTCGGTCGTGGTGTACTTGGAGCCAGCGACGGACATAGACAGAGTCAGGGTAGGAGGGAAATTTTGAGGACAACTCAATACGAGCCAGACAGGAGGAGGAAATAGGCTGTATTGATTTCATACCCTACCTGCACCATGTACGAGTATCGCGGGAACCACATGTAGTTAGTTACTGTTGCGCTTTTTTCTTTCTTTAATTAACACCTCGCCATAGCCCATTGGGCGGCATGCGAGTACTGATATAAAAAAAAAAAAACACTCCTCCGTAGCCGTAACATCCAGAACCTTCCCACGCCTACCGGAGCCTAGCCCCTCACGCCCGTAACACGCAATGGCTGTAAATCTTCCCAGTGCAATGGCAGTGCATCTTCGGAGTGCAATAGCAGCATACATTCGCAGTGCACCTTTGCAGCAGCACAATGGCAGCAGTGCAATGGCACCGTACTTGAGCAGCGCAATGGTAGCGCATCTTCGGAGTGCAATAGCAGCATATATTCATCTCGTGCTGTTGGGTCAGGCCTTCCACCATTCCAGTAGCCATTTCGGTAGCTACTTTACCAGCCATTTCACTAGCCATCTGTAATCGGACCCCTCGCCCAAGACCCTCCAGCTCCGGTCCTATACTGGCAATCAACATACTATATGCCAGTATTTGCACACGTGCAGCTGACTCTGACCCCCTCGTAACTCGGTATACTCCTTCTAGCATTCCCATATATGTCCCTACACCTGTGAGCTCACAGAGCAACATGGCCGCCAGCATTCTAGTCATCGCTTACAAACCCGAACCGGAAGAACGTGCCAGAATCTGGTAGAAGAACTCGGATCCCCAGAACCTGCCGAAAAGACGTCGAACCTGCCGCAAAGCCTTAGAACCTGCTGGAAGACCTCGGAATCCACCAGCAACAGGTATCACTGAGCTCATTCCCGGATATTCCTCATGCTTCTACCCGCTTCCAGTCATTTCCTTGGCCTTCCATGTACTTCCAGTCGTTTCCTTGGTTTTCCATGTACTTCGTTTGTTTGTTTGCTCGTTTGTTTGTTTGCTTGGATTTGCCACCGAGGGCTTTCTATAAAAAGGCCCTCCGCCCTCCTCCCTCTTGCTTCTCCACGCACCAACTTGTATTCTACCCAAGGTGTGTATTTAGCTTTTCAATACATCTACCTCTCGGCATCACATAGCTCCGACCGCCTCTGCCTCTGCCTCTGCCTCTGCCTCTGCCTCCGCTGTGAAATCGTCTGCCGCCCGCCCCGTACCCGGTTCCGGTACCCTGGACCCCCTGAGACCCCGAAATCCCGACCCGCCGACCCCACCCAGACCAGTTTATTACACCATCTCGGTAGCCATTCCGGTAGCCGTTTGGGCAGCCATTTCAGCAGCCTTTTCAGCACGCATTTCGGTAGCCATTTCGGCTGCCAGTTCAGCGGCCATTTCAGCAGCCATTTCGGCAGCGGTTGCAGTACGCATTTCGGTAGCCATTTCGGTAGCCATTTCAGCAGCCTTTTCAGCATGCATTTCGGGTGCTATTTCGGCTGCCAACTCACCAGCCATTTCACCATTAGATACACATGGCTGTGCTGACGCAAGGGCACAAGCTGAGCTCCAATTGTCACGCGGCGGCGAGCTGGTGCTGCTAAACGGATACGACCGGTTCAGGGTAACAGTAGCTTCTCAAGCGCTGAACGGCAGAGCCTTGACAGGAGAAGCTTGCCGGTAGTAGTTCAAGTGGTTCCAGTTCAGCGGCGATGCCAGACTATGGTGAAAAGGCAGAGAAGACCAAGTACTGAATTAGATCTAGGGATTGACAAGAATAACAAGAACATATGAACCATATGGGTCCTAGCAGGCGGGCTATAATGGCGGGTGGGCCATACTGGTAGGCAGGCAATACTGGCAGGAGGGCTATAGTGGCAGGCGGGCTATACTGGCAGCTTGCTAGCTCCCTATAGCTAGCCGGTTCTATGAGCTTGCCGACGGGAGACGGGAGGCGGTCATGGCTTGCCGGCGGTCGTGGCTTCCCAGCGGTCGTGGCTTGCCGGCGGTCGTGGCTTCCCAGCGGTCGTGGCTTGGTGTGTGGCGGCCGTAAGGACAATGTGTGCATTTCATATATATGACGGGTCCCTTTCAACATCGTGAACGTGAGCTGAATCTGACACGTACCGTAGGGCCCGTTGGATGGCACGAGACTGGCATGATAAGTGCAATTTCGTATGTATGGCGGGTCCCTTTCATTCGCGAAAATTGAAATTATCTGACACGTACCATAGGGCCCAATCGATGACACGAGAATGGCAGAATGAGGTCAATATCTCAGGTATGGCGAGTCTCTTTCAACATCATGAAATGTATAGCACCTATGCCAAGAAACCATGGAGCAGCCGTAGCACGAAATGTATAGCACCTATGCCAAGTAACCATGGAGCGGCCGTAGCACGAAATGTATAGCACCTGTGCCAAGAAACCATGGAGCTACAGCTGCTCCATGGTTTCTTGGCATGATGAGACGCAATGGCAACGCACTTTCACAGCACAATGGCAGCACACTTTGGAAGCACAATGGCACCGCACTTTTGAAGCGCAATGGCAGCGCAGCTTCGCAGTGCAATGGCAGTGCAGCTTTGCAGTGCAATGGCAGCATACACTTGATATGTATAGTTGGTGCGACCCGATGGTACAAGATGAAGTGGAATAAGCTGAATTTGACAGGCCCTAGCCATTCCAGTAGCCATTTCTTTTTTTTTTTTTTTTTTTTTCATTACTCGCATGCCGCCCTACGGGCTATGGCGAGGTTTTTAATATTAAGAAACTTAAATAAAAATGTCTTCTAACTACATATGTTACCCGCGGAGTCCATACATGATGCGGGAGAGAGGTCCTCGTGTGAAGTCCTCGTGTACCGAGCCTGTCTACTTCCTTCCTCTGTCCGTCTCGTACACGCTCGTCCTCAGCCACCGTCCTCCGAGTTTCACCTTGTCTGCTTTCGTCTCTGTCTCCAGGTAGGCTACGACGGAGCTCGTCTTTTTTCCTTCTTCCTCCAATATTGCCTTTTTTCGTAACCATCTGACCCCTCGGATCATGCCTAAAGTAGTAGCCATTTCGGTAGCCATTTTAGCAGCCATTTCAGAATGCATTTCGATAGCCATTTTGGCAGCCATTTCAGCACGCATTTCGGTAGCCATTTCGGCTGCCATTTCAGCAGCCTTTTCTGCATGCATTTTGGTAGCCATTCCGGCACGTATTTTGGCAGCCATTTCAGCGGCCATTTTCAGCAGCCATTTCAGTACGCATTTCGGTAGCCATTTCGGCAGCTATTGTGGCAGCGAACTCAGTAGCCATTTCGGCAGCCATTTCGGCATGAGATATGTATGGCAGTTCCGACCCAAGGGCACGAAATGAGCTGCAATGAGCTGAGAATTTGACTGGTAGAGCAGGTATGGCCCGACGGCCAGAGATGAGGTGAATTTGACATGTACGGCCAGCCCGATTCGACGCCACGAGATAATGCAGAATGAGCTGAATTTGATAGATGTGGCAGCCCCGACCCACTGGCGTGAGATCAGGTGGAATGAACTGCGTTTCATACCTACAACAGCTCCGATCTGACACCATGAGATGAGCTAGAATGAGCTGAACCTGGTAGACAGCCGGCGGGCCTTTGCATTTTTTTTCCTAATTGTGAAGAAAAACCTTGTGCCGCTTGTAATCAACCCAGCTGTTCCACACGAAATGCTATAAAGGTATAGGTATAGATAGGACCATGGGGGGTATTGCTTCGGGGCAGAAGGACTTGAGCCTCGTCTGGCTGGAAGGCCTCGAGCCTATCCATTGTGCATGGAACGATATAGAGGTATAGGTATAGGTGGAACCATAGGAGCATTGCTTCCTGGTGGAAGGCCTTGAGCCTGTTCAGACCCGAAGGCCTTGAGCTTAAGCTCAAGGCCCATCCGTTCCGCACGGAACGTTATAGAGGCATAGGCATAGGTAGGAAACTGTTCCGTACAGAATGATATAGAGGTATAGGCATTGGTGGAAACCGTTCCGCATGGAACGATATAGATATATAGGTTCAGAAGTGCATTGCCCCTAACTCTAAGGCATTGTATAGTAAATAGGTTATGAATCTAATTCAATACCTGATCTTCTCTGCCTTTCACCTGCCATTGCCGCTAAACTGGAACCGTTGAACTCCTGCAAGCCTCTTATGTCAAGCCTCTTCCATTCAGCGCTTGCGAAACTACTGTTACCCTGAATCAGCCGTATCCCTTAGCAGTGTAACAGACCGGCCTCAGGGATTTTTTTTTTTTTTTTTTTTTTTTTTTATTGCATTACTCGTGTGCCGCCTTGTAGGCTATGGCGAGGGTTTAGATACATGCAAGACAGTAACTGAATAGTAACTCGCAAATAAAACCATAAAATGAGAATGAACGTGTAATAAATCCTCCGTCTACTCCGCCGCCCAGTCCATTATCTCCGCCAACGTCCGGCCTCAGGGAGCTAGTAGCCAGGACGGAGTCACAGATCGAGTCAGGCGGGCCACGCAATGCTCACAGGTTTAAGCAGAACGCTGCTTATAGTTATAGAGGAAAAAGTATAGCCAGGAGAGTATATATTTATTGCTTGAGGGGTCGGGAGTATGGGGTGGAAAAGGAGTCTTTAAATATAGGAGAGGGCAACACAGAAATAGAGAGATGTAGAAAGGCTTCCTTAAGCTCCGTGTCTTCAGCATGATCGATGTTATCCAAAAAGCGTAATTCCTAAAGTGCCGTGCCCTCAGTACAATTATTGTTATCCAACCAGTGTAATCATAACCCTTAAGCTTATCCAAAAGTATACTTGTCATTATCCAAAACTGTGCTAGTGGGCAAGTAATGAGATTCCTTGAACCCGGTGGACCTTAAAATAGTTCAGGGTAACTGATTGAGATTTGTGACAGGCAGCACCCGCCGCCACCCGCCGCCACCCGCCGCCGCGCGTGACATTAATGTTCTACAGTTAATACATTAAGCCACAAAAAAAATCACAAAATCAAAACAGATTGCTCCGGTTCCACTAGAGTTTAGTCATATGGAACCGGGGCATTACAGTCCATCTCAGGGAGATGCCGGACAAAGATTAATCGAGTTTAAAGCCAAGTTTTATTTAAAATCTTCTCATGTGAAAAAAAAAACAATACTGGAACGAGCACCATCAAAGTCCGCAACAAAATGCTCCAGTAAACGAGAACGAAAAAAAATAACATCCCCTTGCTGAAACTTTAACTTCATCCCTAAATCAGGTAAAACTAACTCTCCCCCAGGAAAGTTTCCCCAACAACACATAGCCACCCAACCATCAGGAGTATCATTATAGTTTTTGTGAGCTTCAACTTGAGTATTCCGCAATAAAGCAAGTCCATAAAAAACAGGCATGACGAGAAGTGTTCAGCAAAGAACATGGTACATTATTAGAACAATCTTCCTGAAAAAGCCTCCAATAACGTAAATAACAATCAGGATCAATAACTAAAAAAAGCATTCCAATAACTTGAATTAATTGAGAAATATTATTAAAGAAAGCACCTACAGCCCGCTGCTTGTAGCCGGCAGATCCAATATGCCTAGATAAAGTAGGTGGAGTAAAAGTATGTCCTTTCTGCATCCAATATGCCAAGTGATATACTCCAAAAGTAGAGTGTCTTTGACAAAGTAAAGCCACTCTAGAGTAACGGCAATCCTCTTTCCCTGGAGGAGGTGGTGAATATTCCTCTTCTAAGGAATCAATGGCTGTAACAGTATCTTTTTGCATTTGAATACCTGCCGATTTTCCAATGGGATACTATATTTAAGTTAGTATATATACGCAACAGCAAGTAAATAAAACGAGGAGTGGGAGTAGGAGGACGTAGAGGGTGACCGGAGGGTAGCCGGCTACCCTCCGAGGGAGTAGGAGGACGTTGAGGGTAACCGGAGGGCAACCGGAGTGAAAGTAGGAGGATGCGGAGGGTAGCCGGAGGGCAACCGGAGTGAAAGTAGGAGGACGCGGAGGGTAGCCGGAGGGTAACCGGAGTGAAAGTAGGAGGACGTGGAGGGCAGCCGGAGGGTAACCGGAGTGAAAGTAGGAGGACGCGAAGGGTAGCCGGAGGGTAACCGGAGTGAAAGTAGGAGGACGTGGAGGGTAGCCGGAGGGTAACCGGAGTGAAAGTAGGAGGACGTGGAGGGCAGCCGGAGGGTAACCGGAGTGAAAGTAGGAGGACGTGGAGGGCAGCCGGAGGGTAACCGGAGTGAAAGTAGGAGGACGCGAAGGGTAGCCGGAGGGTAACCGGAGTGAAAGTAGGAGGACGTGGAGGGTAGCCGGAGGGTAACCGGAGTGAAAGTAGGAGGACGTGGAGGGCAGCCGGAGGGTAACCGGAGTGAAAGTAGGAGGACGCGGAGGGTAGCCGGAGGGCAACCGGAGTGAAAGCAGGAGGACGTGGAGGGTAGCCGGAGGGTAACCGGGGTGAAAGCAGGAGGACGTGGAGGGCAACCGGCGGGTAACCGGAGTGAAAGTAGGAGGACGTGGAGGGCAGCCGGAGGGCAACCGGAGTCAAAGCAGGAGGACGTGGGGGGTGGCCGGAGGGTAACCAGGGTGAAAGCAGGAGGACGTGGAGGGCAGCCGGCAGGTAACCGGAGTGAAAGCAGGAGGACGTGGAGGGCAACCGGCGGGTAACCGGAGTGAAAGTAGGAGGACGTGGAGGGCAGCCGGAGGGCAACCGGAGTCAAAGCAGGAGGACGTGGGGGGTGGCCGGAGGGTAACCAGGGTGAAAGCAGGAGGACGTGGAGGGCAGCCGGCAGGTAACCGGAGTGAAAGCAGGAGGACGTAGAGGGCAGCCGGATCAGGTATATAGATTTTTGCCATAGGGTCATAGCCTGTTATATAACCCCCCCCCCCCAAAAAAAACGCATACTTACATTTAATCCCCCCTTCCAAAAAACCAGTAATTCACTACCTTCCGAAGACATCCACCTTCCACTCACTTCCGTTAACGTGGCCTATTCAAAAAGTTGATCGTGCTCTACATCAGAGCGCTTAATTTTTTTGTTTTGATCAGCCATTAAGGCTTGAAAGGAAACGGTAGTTGAAATAATTGGAAGCTTATTAAACGAATTCACCAAGCTCCGGATATGCCTGTGGAAGACTTCAGCATACTCCCCGGGCTTCCCAATGGGCATTATTGCCTCCACCTCAGCATTCACCTCTCGAACTCTCTCAAATCTCCTTTCTCCTTCCGCGTCCGACATCTTCCACCAAAATTATTAGGCGTTGCGCACAAATAATTAAGGTGCTAACTTTGTAAAAATTCAGGCACTACGCACAGAATGTTTTACACAGTGAATAGTCTAGCAAAAAGTGAAAGGAGAAGTGAAGAAGCAACAAGCAAGTGAAAATGTGAAGGTGTTAGGCTGGCAAGTCGGCCAGTAGGTAAGTTAGGCGTGAGTACACCTCAGGAATTCAGCATGCGTACAATCGGCGCGAGTTCTGCGGTGTATGAGTTCTTCTGCGGCGCGTGAACTCACCACGCGTAAATTCAGTGCGCGACGAGGAGTTCTGTAAAAAAGTTTGAGTGAGATGCTCTTGCTGCGGGGGGGAGACTGTGAGGGGGGTATTGCGTGGCGTACCTGAGGAGCTGCTGAGAGCTAGGAGGGGAAGGCAGTTGCTGCGAAGGGGGGATGCTGTGAAGGCGAGATGCTGCGTGTTTGCGGGTTTGCAAGGTGTGTTTCGCCGGAATAGAAAGCGGAGGGGGCAGCTATCGTGATGGGGCTGCGGCGTTGTTTTCTAAGGAGTACGGAGATGAGAGAGGAGAAAGCGAAGCCTAAGCCAGCAAACTCTAGGACGGGAATGACTCAGTTCACGTATGACTCAGCACCAGGATAACCCACTTAATGTGCACAAAATGCCCTATTTTACTAGAGGGATTTTGCAACATCCGGGTAAAGTTGTTCGGGTAATTACAAAGCATGATTATTAAGCGCAAAAATAACCGTAACAGCAATAGGGATTTTGCAAGCAACTTGGGATTGCGACTTGGGTAAAATTCTTGGTACAACCTTAGGAGACTGTGCGATAGCTACACACGCGATACGTATAGTTTGGCTGGCATTACTTGCTTCACGACTTGCTTGAGAAGGCATTTTTTTCGGCTCTAATGATAGAGGAGTGTCTGAAGATATTATAGACAGAAGCGCGTGTATAAAAAAATGCTTTGTTATGAAATCCAAGTTTTCTCAAGAAAATGGGTTTAAGCGGTATACTTGCTGTTAATTAACTTAATAATTACCCGAACAACTTTACCCGGATGTTGCAAAATCCCTCTATCATAGACAGAAAAATAAGTATTTGGACAGGGGATAAATGCATATTTATGCGCCATGCAGTATTCGGCAGAAACTAGCATATTTTCGTCTGGTGATACTAGCTAGTAAAATATGTATTCGGACATAGCGCAAGTTGTGCATTAGTACCCCTGTCCGAATACATATTTTACTGGCTAGTAGCCATAAGACAGTCCAAATTTTGTGCTAGGGTGTCCAACTTCATTATGTAAGAAAGTATTTGGACAGCTGACGTGATGAAATTTGGACAGCTGACATAATGAATTTGGACTTTTACACCTATTCTTTACTGCAAAGTTTGCGCACGTAGTCAAGGATCTTGGCTCCTTTAGACGTCCATACGTACTAGTAATCAGCTTCCCTCTGCCACCATGGCACGCCAAGCCATGACATTACTCCCCCGCAGGTAGAGTATGTACTGCCAGTAGAGTCACCATGCCAAAGTGTATGCAGAAGGCTTGTAGCTTCTAAAGGGTATGTATGTCCATGAGCACACGGAGCCATTGCTAAGGCTGGGAAAAATTCTTCTTCCCAACAAGCTGCCATAGTTGATAGTTTTCGATGGTGGATATCAAACGTCTCGTCGAACGGTAGGGATGCTCCATCATCCCCTTGTGGGGTACTGTTCCGTTTCCGATAAATCTTCTAGTGCTTGCAATCTATTGACTATAGGCTTCCTTTCTCTACTGGCTGTTGATACTCATATGCCAGATTACGGTTTATGCCGCTGTTGTGGTGTTACCCGCAACCAGAAATAGGGTCTTCGCTTTGTCGGACACATGTTCTCAGTGCCGATCCACATGATCATAATTTATAATGAGGATACTACTCCTATATCCTGGTTCTAGACTGCTCCTACCCCTAGGATAACCCATTTGCTCTACACTGTTTCGGCAAGAATTCCAGTTCTCTACAAGCAGTATTTGAACCCCACAACATAAGGATCATTTATTATTTTTACAAATGTGGTGGTATGACAAGGTGTGAAGAGTCGGATGGCAAACAAGGGAAAAGCTACCACTGTGTTTGGGATTTTGGTGAAAGCAAGTGTGGTCGCTGTGCTAGCTGCCAATCTTAAAAACCTTCGCGACAATAGTTGAGTTTGTTCATTCCTATTACAACCTGAATCTATCGTTACTTATACGAATCCATTTGAATAGAGTCCTCCATCCAAGGAAACAACGGAGCAAACCCCTAGGGAAAAGCTACTTCTACGTTTGGGATTTTGGTGAAAGCAAGTGTGGTCGCTGTGCAAGCTGCTAATCTCAAAAACCTTAGCGACAATGGTTGAGTTTGTTCATTCCCCGGTTGCTTCCGCCTCAAACCAACCTCCAAACTATGGCAAACATCGCAAAATCTATGTCAATACCAAAAAATAACAGAGAAAAACAAAGGACAAAGAACATAGGGCACGTTGCCTCCGTATCAAACCACCCTCCAACCCCCGCCCCACTTTTCCTCCTTTGAACCGTCCACCCCCACTACTTCTCCCTACCACCATAGCAAACATCGCAAAATCTATGTCAATACCAAAAAAGAACAGAGAAAAACAAAGGACAAAGAACATAGGGTCCGCATCAAACCAACCTCCAATCCCCGCCCCACTTTTCCGTCCCATCCGTCCACCCCCACCGCTTCTCCCTGCCACTCTAGCAAACGTCGCAAAATCTATATCAATACCAAAAAAGAGCAGAGAAAAACAAAGGACAAAGAACATAGGGCACGTTGCCTCCGTATCAAACTACCCTCCAACCCCCGCCCCACTATTCCTCCTTTGAACGCCCCATCCGTCCACCCCCAACACTTCTTCCTGCGACTATAGCAAACATCGCAAAATCTATGTCAATACCAAAAAAGTACAGAGAAAAATAAGGGACAAAGAACATAGGGCACGTTGCCTCCGCATCAAACCAACCTGACATCCCCCGTTAGAACAAACACCGCTGCGCGCTCCGTATTCGCAACTATCTCCGCCTCGAGAACCGTTAAACCTCCGAAACGAAGGTAGGTCGCAATAAACCGCCCCATAAGTAGCTCCAGAATCCTGGTCCATGTAATCAGAATCCCTGAGAAGTCTGACTTTGGAAACACCACCAAGCCATCAACAATATCTAACCCCCCCCCTTTGACGCCCACCAAGTCAGATAAGGAAGCAAAACCTCATCGCAGATATAGTGGAAGTTGCGATTTTCCTGCCGAAGACGAGACATTTTCACGCATATCACCCCCTCAATCCGAAACCCAATACGCCCTGTATCCGCGGCCGTTTGGAGGCACTTCCGGGTCAAATTCAGTGGTCGTTCTTCCCGCTCAGCACTTAACCCCACCTTTTTCCACACTTTGTCCTTCTCTCGCATAAAGGCCACTCGGTCCAATGTCTTTGAGATAGGATATCCCAGAGCCCCTGTATACATCCCTTTCGCAATTTTAAAGTCCATGGGATCATGCCGAACGACTTGCTTAATCATGCTATAACCCTGGACATGTCCCATATTTGCAATTTCATGTCGAGAACCGTTCACCTCTGCCAAGTATCCATTCAATTCCTGGAACAGATTTGCTAAAGCTGTTGGAGGGCGAGAAGATTGCCAGTTGCAATATCTAGGGAACACAATCCGATCAGCTCACACCGCCGTACCTCACGACATCGAGTTTACAATACGCTCTGCACAACTTACCTCCCCTGCAGTCCCAGTCGGTACAAACTCAATGCACGTCTCTCACGAGGGGTCTCAAATAAAGATTCGACATGCTTGCATTCCATCAGGATTCCCATGTTACCGAAACCATTGCTTGGTTGTCGCACGTCTGGAATTTCCGAGTCATAGTTAAAATTCTGTGCAATTGCCACACAAATTGATGCAATATTTGCGGAGTCGAAATGGCGATCTAATTCCTCCGATATCCACTCCATCATATCGATTCCCATGGGGGGGTCGAGCGGCTCGTCCTGGCCATAATCATAGCAAGCAAACGCAGGCTTATAATTATCCCACCAGGTGGCTAGACATCCCTAATTAGTGTTGATTACCCGGCAAACTACTTTCAATTCCGAGCTCTTACCTGGTTCCTCTCCCAGAGGGTCAGAATAAAATCCCTCTGCAAACATCTCCATAAATAGTCTCTGAAATGTTACCCAAGCCCGATGATTGAGTTGCAACGTGGAGTTCATATTCGTAAAACTCATTTCTTGATCAAACCCACTTCCGGATAATTCAGGATGTTTAAATAGCTCTTTTATATATAGAAAAAGAGCCTCCGCATGCTCTTTCTCCAACGCGCTTTGTTTACATCCTGCTTCCACCTGGCTTGCACGCTTTGCCGGATTTTCGTGCCATTTGAACGCGTTCGCATTTTGTGGTTGCATTAGGATAAACCAGTGTAATCGATGATTCGATCTCCCCAAGTAGAATGTTGTACCATTAAGGGGCCAGGAAAGCTGATGCGCATGTTTGGACCTATAAACTCAGCAGTATTAGCTCATAATCAATCCTCCACCGTCAGCGCGAGCTCGCTCTTGGGTAGATATACTTACCGATAACAATTACTCCACTCCTTTAACCTCAGTTCAATACTTTGCATAAGCTGACCCCTACAATCCAAGTCCACTAACACACGCATTGGCCGACCAACTATACTCGTAAAATCTAAATGGATTTCCTTGCGGGGAGTTACCCGTGCTTGACGGCCGTTCGGTTTGAGATACTTAATACCGCCCAGCCGTTCGCCCTTAGAACCTAGCGCGTCCAAAGCGTACTTTTTGGTGAGCAACCTCACGGGATATTGAAACACTAGGGATGGTGAGGCGTTTTTGTGCCGACAAAATAGGAGGGATCAAAAATGACAGAACGCTTCATATTACTGGTACGCAAGCGGACACTCCTGTAGTCTCACGCGGGGTTATGCGCACGTCGGGGGTGGCAGCACGGCACAGATGCTTATCTTATCCAGATGCCCACTAACAGCCACTCCTAGGTCGCCAAGAATATCACTTCCGCTGTGTATGAATCCCTATTTGTCGATCTGAAATTAGCGCGAACACCCCCTTGTACGGAGTACATGTTTGAGCGTGACCGTGAACTATACTTAATGTTGACTGAACGTCGACCCTGAATTCCGGATTCGCACTTAGAATAAGGAGGGCTTCGTCACGTAGGAAAAACAAGAAAGAGCTTCTGAAGGAATAAAGAAGATCTATACCGTTGGGTCCGTACCGTTGGGTCCAATAAGTCTGATTGATCAAAGAGATGCAGAACAAACAGGATTATATACATAATGAGCATTGCATGACATGACTGCAGAACCATGACTAGACAGGCAGGTGTAACATATCAGGCAGGTGCGGAAGTAACGGAATGCATGGCTTGCAACTAAGCGCTGTGGCGTGAAGTTGGTACTGTGGCGTTATTGCATGATTCAGACACATAATAGCAACGGAGTGTAGATCATGTGTATGTTAAATGAAAGAACAGAACAGCAACCAATCAACAGACGAAACAGCAGTTAGAGGGAATTATCTATTAGTAACAGTAACAGAAAGAAACGTATCCATTAGTAACAGTAACAGGAAGAAACGTATCCATTAGTAACAGTAATAGAAAAAACATATCTATTAGTAACAGCAACATACGGGTAGCGGATGTTGATAGACAGCTCAACACGGGTGGCGGATGTCATGTTTCGACAAATGTGGCTTCGTTTTTCCGTTCCAAACTCGAGAACTAGGGTGCTTGTGAGACCTTAACGTTATCGGGGCTCGTTTTGTGTTATGAAATTTGTTGTGGTTCGGTCTGGAGAGACTAGGGTCAATCTTACTTGCGGTGGTGCAACATGCTAAAAGCGTGTGCACGTACTTCACACTTTAGTGAAACTAAATTGCTTGGCGGAAGCAGAAATCCATATGTACATACTTGTACCCGTGTGAATATATATTTCTAGTCTCTACCCAGCTTGCGACAAGAACCTATTTGCATAATGCTAACGGGATTTGTATTTTGAAAGACTCCCACCAGAACTTCTACCAATTATATAGTTCCATGATGGAGGTATGTGTTACTTCGCGCCGCGCCAAGTTATGCTAGATACCAGAAAATTGGTGCCTTGAATACGCGTTGTACGATCTCTATGTACGGATGAAATTCCTAAAGTTTGAACAAAGTACTAGTCTCGTAACCAGTGTTGTTCTCGAGAACAACTGTAGTATTGGATTCATGCAGGCTCGAACATGAACGCGCTGAGTGTGACGTTATATCCCCAACCAAGAGGCTGGCGCGCGCGAGATTAGGACTCCAGTACTAAGTTGGCTCTTACCAACTATTAATGCCTATAGATATTTTCAGAGTTAAGTAGAGCAGTTATATGCTCACATCGTCTGGTTGACTTGCATAACCCTAAGATACCGAACATGCAAAATTGCCTATTCTGGCATTTTGTTTAGTCCAAGGATGTGCTGTCGAGACTACAAGTACGGAGTATGTCAAGGTAATAATGTGGCCCTACCCTAAGGTTGTGCGACCAGGCTAGCATTACATTACCAGGGTTGAAGTGTTGCAGTACAGGGATCGATACATTATGTATGTATGTACCCCAGCTTCCGAGACTATCCTTCCTGCAACTCCAAGCTCCCGAGCGATGACGTTATAATCCTTGCTTAGTCTCATTCTTAACCGACAATACTCATATATCAAAATACACAAACAGCTACTAGGTAAGTAGTAGTGATGAGAATACCAAACACTGCTTCAGTACAGACAATACTCACCCAATTCTGCGTCAGGGGGCCTCGCCAATTTAGGCAAGTGGTTGCCAAGAATACGCACCTGACTAATTGTCTTGGCATTGCAATTCAGGGACTTCCATTGTACACATTTCCCTGGTCAGCGTACATCCCGTGGAGAACCATCCCTCACTCTTAGCCTCATACCCCTCACCCTACTCATCCCTCAAACTCAACTTTCTCCACTCTGACTCATTGGACTTTCAGCAACTACTCAGGCGATGAGTGCAGTGCAACAATTAGACCACGCGATCATTGGGCCTATAAAGGTCTGGTGGGAGGACCTCGACTTTCAATGGTCACGCGGTAGGTGTACTCTTCCGAAGGTTGCTAATTGTTGACGTAGCACTAAAAATTTTTACTCCAATGCAGGAACCCACCAACGCAAAATTAAACCTAGCCATGTCGCGGAAATGGTCAAGACGTTGCAAACGAAAGGCTGTTTGAATGACGATTTTCGACACTATATTATCGTACTTGTGGATAGAAAGAAGTTGGAAGAATGGGCATTGCATGAAAATGTTACCATCACTAAGCGCAGTACCATGTCTCCGGATGTCCTAATTGTGCAGCGCTTCTATGCTATCACCGGAACTAAAATGGAGGTGCAAGCTGGTAATTAAGTTATCTCCATCTTCTCCGCTTGTTACACTCATCTTATATACTGAATCATAGGTATGCATCGCCTGCACGCGCTTTACTCTCTGACCCGGTCGGAATTGTCAGCACAAGAACTTTCAAAACCTGAGCTGGAGCGACAACTTTTATCAAAAGTCCACTGGACTGCACTTGCAATAGACAGCACCAAAATCCGCCCAGAAGAACAATTCCTCCTTGAGCTACTTCGTCTTAATCCCGATGACCCGCATCTTCCGGACAGTGAGGCCGATATTTGGAAGAAATGGCTAAATGCTGATGCTGGGATCACGGAGTTCTCAGGCCAGATCGAGCAGGGAAAGCGAGAAGTCATGCTCACACGAGCCTCACAATTCAAGGACAGCTGTTTGAACACCAAAGTGACGGAACGCTTTCGCCGGGCATATACTAGTGAATGGAAGAATACAATCACGAAGTATCTAGAGTACCCTCCGTATTACGAGACCTTCCGCGCCCAGGATTTCGACTTCCCATTACGACAAAAACGAATCCGTTGGGTATGATTCCCCCCGCCCCCCCACCCAGTATTGATGAAATTGTTCGTTGCTGACTGCTAGTTAAATTTTTTAGTTTTGGGAAGGAATATTGTCAAGCACTTTCAGTCTACTACAAGGCATTTCATAAGGCTCTCCCGATGCTCTAGATACCACCACGCTGGAAACTTTAGCAACCCTTTCAATTCCGCGCTCACAAGACTCCGTCCATGACCTATACTACTCCAGCAATGGTCAGAGAAATCCAACTTTATTGGTTAGATTGTCGGATGCCGATTATGATGCCAGCTATACTTTCTTGGGAACCACTCTACTGGATCGCCCCATCTATCTGTTTAAAGACTTTGCGATTGTAGGCCGACTTATAGGGACGACTCTTAGCCTTCTTATGTGCCAGGTTTGTCGCTGGTATAAACCCAATGCGATGGACGAAGGACGATCTGCCTCGAAGAAACTCAGTTCAGAGGAAATAATTCAGGAGCTTCTTACCACACGCATCATCAGCGGGAAATTTGAGCCTGAGGGTGAGGTAGAAGAAGAAATGGAAAAACTTCTGCATGGGATATCTCGAATCGTAGCCCATTATCCTGACGACTTCAACTCTGAGAATCTCAATATAGCCACCATGGCAGAATTCGGCAGCTATCGCACACGATTCATGTAACTAATGGGTTGGGCGCGGCTGGGGCTTGCCTTAGCGAGTACCTTAGGCTCCATGGTTCATCCGGCGGTCAAAGATTTGGAGACAAAGTTCTTTGAGGTAAAACACGGTACGCTTCAAATTGACTACATTCAATCTGACGAATGATGCAGGATTGTATTTACAAGCTTACGGCTCCTCCGAAGTCGCAAATATCACCGCCGACATCAGACACCCCCAAAACCAAACCGAAAAGAGCAAGGACGAGCAAACAGGATGATGATATAGCATCTTTGGACAGCTTGGTGGCTAAAAATGTCAAGCAGATGACAACAATGTGGAAGTCGAACATGCCAAAACCCCAAGAGCGGGAGTTAACCCAGCTTAAGACTAAGCTCCATGCAACTTATGCGGAGTTTATTAGGGGTATTACAAAGCGCTTTCTGAAACTGGCTGAGCAGGGACCCACAGATGCCCAAAATCTAGAGTGCTATTTCCCGGTGGGGTGTGACTCACTAGAAGAAGCAATTACATTAGTAGAGGGCCTGCCTGCAGCAATCGGATTGGGGAAGCACTCTTCGGGGGATATTGAGGTCGAGAACGAGATCGAAAGCAAGACGGAGGAGTTACTCCGGCGTACGAAGAGCTCTGTGAAGGCTGCCCCCAGGCCCAATATTTCATCGGCGAGCCCCGTCGTGGTTCCCGATTCCTCTCCGGCACCTATCAACACAGCTGCAACGCCCCGCAATGGACCTTCAGCATCCCTCAATGCACGTTCCCGCAAGGTCAATAAGGAAGCCCCGTCTATCTCGCTAAAAGCTCAAACCACTGCCGGAGGGGGGTCGGCACCCGATGATAACCAGGGGCTGGGGTCGGTTGGCTACGGGAGCACTTGTTGCGTGGAGGAAAATGGCAGGACGGAGAATGGCAGGGCGGAGAAGGAGAGTGGTATGGAGATGGAGAGTCGTGCGGAGGACAGTCGTGCGGAGAAGGAGGATCGTGTGGAGAAGGAGGATCGTGTGGAGAAGGAGGATCGTGTGGAGAAGGAGAGTCGTGCGGAGAAGGAGAAGCGCGGTCCAGAAATCCCAGCAACCCTACAAATGAAGGAGAAGAAAACTCCTACAAGAAAAAATCTGCGCCGCAAAGCTGATTCAGCTAAACAAGCCGCAACCGTCATACCAAACAGTCAACTAGGATTGGAAGAAGTGGACGATCTCTTCAGAGATCCAGATTTCGAGCCTGCGGCAAAGAGGCAAAGGCTACAAAGTAATGAAGATTCCGATTCAGAGGTTATTCCGGCCACCGTACGCAAACCAACAACCCCGACAAGTTGCTCCACTCCAACTCACGCCACTCCGACAAGCCGTCCTCCTACAGTTGTCGGAAGCAAAAGCCAAGCCAAGAAGTCTGAAGCCACCAAATCCTCATTAAATTTCTCGCGTATACGACAAAAAATTCAGGCTTCAAGGCGACAAAATACTGCAAGCCAAACAACGGTAGCAGCAGTGTTGGGTCCGAGAGCGAGTGACTCTGAGGGAGATAATTCCGGAGAATGATGCGGCCCCTATCACTGTGGTGGATTCGGGGAGCGAGGAAGATTGAGTGATGCTGGAGGATTGGTTTGATCTGATTTGGTTTGGTATTTGTATACAAAATTGAACAGTTTCGCTTGCATTTTTGTTTTCTTGCTTTCATATATGCTAATGTACTAGTGCTATGTCAGGTTTACTTTACCATGACATTTGTTTCATTATAGTGATTTTGAATTTACTATGTTTACATTTTTTATTTCTTCGAATCTCTGCTTGGGTTCTCGGGTGGTGGTAGTCTTGTACGTGGGTTAGCTGTTGGTGGCTAAATGGTTTAAGCCTTTAAAATTTCAATGTACGTTTCTTGGTATACTTTTTTTCTGTTTGTTGCTAGAAGCTATCTGCGTAGTTGTCTTCATTTGTATAGTTTATGGTATGGTTATGAATGAAATGATCGGCTGTTACTTAGCTGGTCACTAAAACCTCAAATGTTCTCGTTCCAACTCCAAACTGATTTTGTAGCCTATGTGCCATAAAAATGCATATGAATACTAGTAATTTGAATTAACAAGATCTGCATGATGTCTGGAGCAGCGTCGAAGAGGACCAGTATGGGAAAGTGCATGCGGACATCTACCAACAACAGTTCGGGATAAATAACCATATTTATGGAAGTCTTACATGTATCTCGCTAGGTCCTGCGTAGTTGAGTTGTGATCGACGAATGTACGGCAGGTTATAAGACAAAATATATGCATATCGGAATGCTATAGCTAGTTACGAAATGCTAATTAGGAGACGGTGTTGGAAAATAGATTAGTTCTTATGAGCAGGGCAAGGGGGTGTAAGCTGTGTTACCCCAGAGTGGAGGTCAATGCGGCAATGAAAAGAATATATAGACCTTGCGGTATCCTGCGGGGCTGCGCAGTCGTGATAGAAAGCTGAAGAGGGGAGCCAGTGAGTCACGTGACTACGGAGACTATATAGTTGAGACGGCAGTGCAGGCTACAAACGGATGCATATAATCGACCTGACGCACGCGAAGTTGGCTGAGGGGAGGTAAGTACCAGCATGCAGAGTTGTGTGAGAAGAGGTCGGTCTGGAATTAATAGGTTTCAGATCCACATGCTGGGCTGGCGAGTGGGAGGATGACGCAAGGTGCAGATCCAGTGACATTGCATGCATTGAGCGCCAGCGAGCTCGTGGGTGGGAGGTTGAAACCTATCGATGTGCCATGTGCCGCGGTGGCAACCTCGCGGGCGCGAGATGCAGCGCTGCCAGCCTCGCGAGGTTCAGGCGCCTGTCGATGACCAATGGGTGCGCGGCGTGCCATGCTGTTAACCTCGCGAGCGCGAGATGGAGGAGGATGTCGATGCGGCTTCGTACCAGCAACTTCGCGGGCGCGAGGTTCAGGTGCCTGTCGATGAGCTGTCGATGCGCCTTCGTGCGGGCAAGCTCGGGGGTGCAAGGTTCAGAACAGGTGCCGGTCGATGCGCCTGCGTGTCAGCAATCTCGCGGGCGCGAGGTTCAGGTGCCTATAGATTGATGAGCTGTCGATGTGCCTTCGTGCGGGCAACCTCGCGGGCGCGAGATTCAGGGGCCGGTCGATGAGCAGTTCAGGCGCCAGTCGATGCGCCTGTGTGTCAGCAATCTCGCGGGCGCGAGGTTCAGCTGCCTATAGATTGATGAGCTGTCGATGTGCCTTCGTGCGGGCAACCTCGCGCGCGCGAGATTCAGGGGCCAGTCGATGAGCAGTTCAGGCGCCAGTCGATGCGCCTGTGTGTCAGCAATCTCGCGGGCGCGAGATTCAGCTGCCTATCGATTGATGAGCTGTCGATGTGCCTTCGTGCGGGCAACCTCGCGCGCGCGAGATTCAGCTGCCTATAGATTGATGAGCTGTCGATGTGCCTTCGTGTGGGCAACCTCGCGCGCGCGAGATTCAGGTGCCTATAGATTGATGAGCTGTCGATGTGCCTTCGTGCGGGCAACCTCGCGCGCGCGAGATTCAGGGGCCAGTCGATGAGCAGTTCAGGCGCCAGTCGATGCGCCTGTGTGTCAGCAATCTCGCGGGCGCGAGATTCAGCTGCCTATAGATTGATGAGCTGTCGATGTGCCTTCGTGCGGGCAACCTCGCGCGCGCGAGATTCAGCTGCCTATAGATTGATGAGCTGTCGATGTGCCTTCGTGTGGGCAACCTCGCGGGCGCGAGGTTCAGGTGCCTATAGATTGATGAGCTGTCGATGTGCCTTCGTGTGGGCAACCTCGCGGGCGCGAGATTCAGGGGCCAGTCGATGAGCAGTTCAGGCGCCAGTCGATGCGCCTGTGTGTCAGCAATCTCGCGGGCGCGAGGTTCAGCTGCCTATAGATTGATGAGCTGTCGATATGCCTTCGTGCGGGCAACCTCGCGGGCGCGAGATTCAGCTGCCTATAGATTGATGAGCTGTCGATGTGCCTTCATGCGGGCAACCTCGCGGGCGCGAGGTTCAGGTGCCTATAGATTGATGAGCTGTCGATGTGCCTTCGTGCGGGCAACCTCGCGGGCGCGAGATTCAGGGGCCAGTAGATGAGCAGTTCAGGCGCCAGTCGATGCGCCTGTGTGTCAGCAATCTCGCGGGCGCGAGATTCAGCTGCCTATAGATTGATGAGCTGTCGATGTGCCTTCGTGCGGGCAACCTCGCGCGCGCGAGATTCAGGGGCCAGTCGATGAGCAGTTCAGGCGCCAGTCGATGCGCCTGTGTGTCAGCAATCTCGCGGGCGCGAGGTTCAGCTGCCTATAGATTGATGAGCTGTCGATGTGCCTTCATGCGGGCAACCTCGCGGGCGCGAGATTCAGCTGCCTATAGATTGATGAGCTGTCGATGTGCCTTCGTGTGGGCAACCTCGCGGGCGCGAGATTCAGCTGCCTATAGATTGATGAGCTGTCGATGTGCCTTCGTGCGGGCAACCTCGCGCGCGCGAGATTCAGGTGCCTATAGATTGATGAGCTGTCGATGTGCCTTCGTGCGGGCAACCTCGCGCGCGCGAGATTCAGGGGCCAGTCGATGAGCAGTTCAGGCACTAGTCGATGCGCCTGTGTGTCAGCAACCTCACGGGCGCGAGGTTCAGGTGCCTATAGATTGATGAGCTGTCGATGTGCCTTCGTGCGGGCAACCTCGCGCGCGCGAGATTCAGCTGCCTATAGATTGATGAGCTGTCGATGTGCCTTCATGTGGGCAACCTCGCGCGCGCGAGGTTCAGGTGCCTATAGATTGATGAGCTGTCGATGTGCCTTTGTGCGGGCAACCTCGCGCGCGCGAGATTCAGGGGCCAGTCGATGAGCAGTTCAGGCACTAGTCGATGCGCCTGTGTGTCAGCAACCTCACGGGCGCGAGGTTCAGGTGCCTATAGATTGATGAGCTGTCGATGTGCCTTCGTGCGGGCAACCTCGCGGGCGCGAGATTCAGCTGCCTATAGATTGATGAGCTGTCGATGTGCCTTCGTGTGGGCAACCTCGCGGGTGCGAGGTTCAGGTGCCTATAGATTGATGAGCTGTCGATGCGCCCTTGCGCCGGCAACCTCCCGAGCGCGAAGTTAGATGCGACTTTGTGCTGTGCCAGCAACCAGATTCAGATGACAAGCCAGTTCATCAGTTGTCACTATGTGCTAGTAACATAGGCAAATCTGATCAAGTGGCAAACCCTATACTTATATATATATATGTTATAAATCGTCACCCCTCGTTGGTATCCAACGTGTCCCCTAAATATGTAAAAGTAACTAAATCTTAACCTTAGGCCGAAGAGTTTAGACACTCTAAAGGGATATAATATACACCTCTGTGGCCATTCCTGCCCACAGCATATATACCTCCGTGGCTATTCCAGCCTGCAGCATATACACCTTCATAGCCATTCCGGCCCACAGCATGTACACCTCCGTTGCCATTCCAGCGGGCAGCATATACACCTCTGTCGCCATTTCTGCCCACAGCATATACACCTCCGTGGCCATTCCAGCCTGCAGCATATACACCTCTGTGGCCATTCTAGCCCGCAGTATACATACCGCCGTAGCGACTTCGGCCCGTCGTATATACATCTTCATGGCCATTACTAATTCCGCCTCCCAGTACATGCACCTCCGTAGCAATTTCGCCTCCACATCGACTGGGAGATGAGGTTTAATGACCATTTCAACCGGAGGCTACATGTCAGGGTCTACCCGCGAAGGGGATATCCACCCGCACTGGCCTGTAAAGCTGCGAGTGACAATTCGGTCTGATCAACCGATAGCTACAGTCTGGCAGTGAAACACGGGTTGGGCACGGATGTGTATCACAAGGAACGTCGGCATGGTCAGAGCGTAGCGACAGCCACCGGACGGACCTCTAGGAGCAAAGCCACCGAATGGACCTCCAGGAGCAGAGCCACTAACACCAGCGAAGGTAAGGTTGTCAGGCAAGTGGTACGATTCGTGCCTGTATGACTGGGATAGAAATTCAAAGGTGGACAGAAAGGGGAAGGGGAGGGAGGTGGAGGAAATGGACTTGACGGCATAGCGGGTTGTCTCATGGGTTTTATTTCCTCTATTCCCTTTTGAATGTCGGTGTATATAGTGAGTTGTTGTTTGTTTTTAGGTGCCTGTCTCCGGGCCATAAGGACCTCGGTCCAGGGACCCTGCCATGGCGAACAGCTGCAAGCGGGGTTATGTGAAAATAAAAAAAAAAAAAAAAAAAAAGAGCAGAGCCACTGAACAGACCTCCAGGAGCAGAGCCACCGGATGGACCTCTAGATGAGGCGAGGCAGTGGCTGAGGGATGCCTATAGATAGAGCATCGTGATATCATAGCATAGAGAGACAATAGAAGGAAGGCATGCCGGATTGACTATAAGAAGGGCCAGCTAGAGCTGCCCTGTCGAAAGGTCAAGCACCAAGCGTTGTCCTAATTTACACCCTCATATTTACTACATTATCGTAGAAACCGTAACACTACACCTAGGAAAAGCGGCATGGAGGATAGCAGCCAGACCGAAAGGGCTACCGCCAGCCAGACGGAGACAGTTATATACAGGAATTGCAAGGAATATTGCGACCTGGGGGTGCTGGGCGTGGGTGGAGTACGCGAAAGGAGCATCTCCAGAAGGTAAAATCAGATCGTTGGAGAGGTGGCAATACGTCGTGGCGAGAGAACTAACGGGGGCCCCGTGGGGGACGAGACGGGACGTGGTAGAAGGACCAACAAACCTGGAGTCCGTCGAGACGTTTGTTTATGGGGAGGCAGAGAGGGTAGAGGCCCGGACACTGAGGTTCGGTGATGAACCAGTCAGAAGACCACAGCCGGACATGATATACCTAAGAGGGGCCCTTGGACACAGAGACTCCCTGCCTCTACATGTGCACCCAATACACCCGTCCAATCTTTGTAAGGAGGAGTGGGAGAGACTGATAGCTGGGGAGGAAGAAGAAGGATGGATGAATGTGTACACTGATGGGAGCAGAATGGAGGACAAGACAGGCGCCGGAGTGCATCAAGCCGGAAAAGACACATCCATATACCTAGGGGAAAGATGCACAGTCAATGACGCCGAACTGTTAGCGGTGGGAGAGGCCATGCGCAGAGAGGGGGAGCTGCTAATCGTAACGGACTCCAGGACCACGGTGACAAGGATGAAGGGGATAGCCAGGGGAGACCTGACCCCAGGAGGAGCAGAGGAGTGGGTACGGAGAAGGTGGGATGAAAGGATGTCGAGGGGGGATCGAGACCTGGCGATTCTGTGGGTAAAAGCACACAGAGATATAGCCGGTAACACCGAGGCGGACACAGCGGCCAAAATAGCCATGGCGCTACAATACCAGGACGAGACGGTGACAGAAGCGGGCATCCGACAAGAGGCGAAGGCTAGTAGAGGGGTGGAGAGAAAGAGACTACAGCTGACGTACAGGCCACTCGAATACCTGGGGACCAGAAGGAGGGTAGCCACACTCGCAGGCATCATGGGGGACAAAGGATTGAGACAATGGAGACACCAGATAGGGAAGGAGGATTCACCGGAGTGCAGGTGGTGTGGAAAGGCCCTCGAGAATTACAGACATATATCGGAGTGCGAGGCATGGAAGAAGAGACTACCGGGAGGAGAGACGGGGCTGAAGATGCCAATAGGAGTAGAGAAAGGGAAGGGGAAGGGGAAGGAAGAGGGGGAGAAGAAGGGGATGAAAGAGGGGGAGAAGAAGGGGATGACACTGGCCGAGGTGCTGGACTGGGCAGCGAGTTAGCTGCTTTTTATTCGACCATTATTTTTCCTTTACGCTCTTTTCTTATCATTGACGGTGCTCCATCGACCTAGGTACCTTGATATCCTCTTTGTCGGGTGTTGTTGGTATAACCCGGCTCCAGATGCGTCTTCTATTCGACTGCCATCAGTGTAGTGGCTCACCCAGCCCTCGTCTTCAGCTTCGGTGATGGCTGTTTCCCATTCATCTCTAGTTGTGTCCACTGGGAAGGGTAATCGTATTCTGGTTCAGGGTAACAGTAGTTTCGCAAGCGCTGAACGGCAGAGGCTTTTTTTTTTTTTTTTTTTTTTTTTTTTTTCATTACTCGCGTGCCGCCCTGGGGGCTATGGCGAGGTTATTTAGGTACATGTGGAGATGTATGAAAAACAAAATTAAACTAAAGGAAACCCATTACTCCTGCCCTGCCCATTCCAGTATCTCCGCGACGTGAACGGCAGAGGCTTGACAGGAGAGGCTTGCAGGTGGTAGTTCAGTGGTTCCAGTTCAGCGGCGATGCCAGACTATGGTGAAAAGGCAGAGAAGACCAAGGACTGAATTAGATCTAGGGATTGACAAGAATAACAAGAACATATGGACTGCGAGCAACCATATGGGTCCTAGCAGGCGGGGTATACTGGCGGGTGGGCCATACTGGTAGGCAGGCTATACTGGCAGGCGGGCTATAGTGGCAGCTTACTAGCTACCGATAGCTAGCCGGTTCTATGAGCCTGCCGGCTGTCGGCGGGAGACGGCCATGGCGTGCCGGCGGTCATGGCTTGCCGGTGGTCGTGGCTTGCCAGCAGTCGTGGCTCGCCGGCGGTCGTTGCTTGCTGTGTGTGCAATTTCATATGTATGACGGGTCCCTTTCAACATCGTGAGATGTGTGAACGTGAGCTGAATCTGACACGTACCGCAGGGCGCGTTGGACGGCACGAGAGTGGCATGATGAGTGCAGTTTCATATGTATGGCGGGCCCCTTTCAATGTCGCGAGATGTGTGAATGTGACCTGAATCTGACACGTACCATGGGGCCCAATCGATAACACGAGGATGGCAGAATGAGGTCAATCTCACAGGTATGGCGGGTCCCTTTTAACATCACGAAATGTATAGCACCTATGCCAAGAAACCATGGAGCTACAGCCGCCCCATGGTTTCTTGGCATGACGAGACAAGGTAGCACGCATGTCTGGTATGGGAAGTACCGCAATATACTTGGGCAGAAACAAATTCATTATGTCAGCTGTCCAAATTTCATCACGTCAGCTGTCCAAATACTTTCTTACATAATGAATTTGGACACCCTATCACGAAATATGGACTGTCTTATGGCTATCACCAGCCAAGCATACGAAAATATGCTAATTTCTGCCGAATACTGCATGGCGCATGAATATGCATTTATCCCCTGTCCAAATACTTATTTTTCTGTCTAGTACTACTATACTAACCAAATACTCTAGGCTTCATGAACATGCAGAAACCTTTGGCTATGTAGAAGTTTTGAGTAGCTCTAAGATAGCTCTGAAACTCTTAACCGGCCCTAAAGTAGCTCTGGAAGTCTTTAGTAGTACTGGGATGGCTCTGAGAGGCTTGTGTAGTGCTAAAGTAGCTCTAAGATGACTCTGGAGTAGCTCTAGCAATATATAGTCTAATGAATGGGCAAATACAGCATCCAATGAGTGCTCAATTAGCGGTCCAATGCACAGCTGAATTCCTGGTACTCTATATCATACAGCTGCCCTTTCAGTCCACCATATATATACCTCTGTATCCATTCCGCCCTACAGCATACACACCTCCATACTCATTCTGGCCCGTAGTACATATACCTCTGGAACCATTCTGGCCTATAGCATCTATACCTCTATAGCCATTCCAGCCCAAAGCATATCTATCTCCAAACCCATTCCGGCCCACAGCATATACACCTCCGTGGCCATTCCGGCAGGGAACACATACACCTCTATGGCCATTCCGGCCTACAGCATATACACCTCTGTGGCCATTCTGGCCCACAGCATAGACACCTCCACGGCCATTCCAGCCTGTAGGACATATACCTCTATGGCCATTCCGGCCCACAGTATACACACCGCCGTAACGACTGAGGCCCGTCATATATACACCTCCGCAGTCACTTCGGCCCACCGCATATACACCTCCGTGGCCATTATGAATTCCGCCTCGCAGTATGTGCACCTCCGTAGTCATTTCGCCCTGTAGCATATACACCTCGGTAGCCATTCCGGCCCTATATGCACCTCCGTAGTCATTTCGCCCCGTAGCATATACACCTCGTTAGCCATTCCGGCCCGCCGTATACACTCCTCCGTAGCCGTAACATCCAGTACCTTCCAACGCCTACTGCAGCCTAAACCCTCACACCCATAACACGCAATGGCTGCACATCTTCGCAGTGCAATGGCCGTGCATCTTCGGATTGCAATAGCAGCCTACATTCGCAGTGCACCTTTGCAGCAACACAATGCCAGCAGCACAATGGCAGTGCACTTTCACAGCATCATGGGAGCATATATATTTGTAGCGCACCTTGCCAGGAGCACAATGGCAGCAGCGCAATGGCACCGCAGTTTCCTAGCGCAACAGTGTGATGAACAGGTCTGAGTCCAGGTACAAGATCTGGGTACGAGGTGGCAGGCGGGCGCTGAGGCGATGTCACAGTGGAGGCGGAGGCAGAGGCGGTCGGAGCTATATGATATCGAGAGGTAGATGTATTAAAAGCTAAATATACAACTTGGGTAGGATACAAGTCCTTGCGTGGAGACGCAAGAGGGAGGAGGGAAGAGGGCCTCTTTATAGAAAACCCTCGCTGGAAAATCCAGGCAAACAAGCAAACAAGCAAACAAGCAAACAAGCAAACAAACGAAGTACATGGAAAACCGAGAAGCAACTAGAAGTACATGGAAAACAAAGGAAACGACAGGAAGTACATGGATGGCCACGGAAATGACTGGAAGCAGGTAGAAGCGTCAAGAATATACGGGAATAAGCTCGCCGATACCTGTTTCCACCAGCTTCTATAGCTTTCCGGCAGATTCTATAGCTTCCGGCAGGTTCTACGGCTTTCCGGCGGGTTCTGCGGCTTTCCGGCGGGTTCTGGGGATCCGCGTTCTTCTACAAGGTTCTGGCAGGTTCTTCGGCTTCGGCCTGTTAACCGATGACCGGGATGCTGACGGCCATGTCGCTTAAGCGTGCTCACAGGTCCAGGGATATTTATCGGAGTGCTAGAAGGAGTGCGGCGAATTGCAACGGTGTCAGGGTCAGCTGCACGTGTACGAGTACTGGCGAGTCGTATGTTGGTTGCCAGTATAGGACCGGAGCTGGAGGGTCTTGGGCGAGGGGTCCGGGTTGGATTGTTACAGTAATGCAACGTGTAACCGAGGCGACAGCTCCTAACGCAGGAGGAGGCTTTCCGGCAGCACCAGGCCCACAAGACCCCGCCACTAACCGCTTCACCGACCACAGAAGATGCCACCACCAGGGGAGGAGTCGGCATCGTAATACATGGCATTGCGTTGAGGAAGGACTTGGGGAAAGTGAAGAAGTGGTTGGCAGCAGCTAACGAGAGTTTGGGGAAGATCAAGGGCATTCGTTGGCTGAGGAAGCGGAACTTGTTGGAGGAGGCAGGCAAGACAACAAGTTCGGTGGTTGTATACTTGGAGAAAGAGGTGGACGTTGAGAAGGTTAGACTCAGCGGACGGTGGCACAGATCCGCTCGGTATGAGTCGGAGAGGAGGCGGAGATAAGGGGGAGATACTGGGCGCAGTCCGCATTACTAGATAGTCCGCGGATACTACATGTACTTAGGATTGGTGTTATTCTTGCGTTCTTTTTTTTAGGCTTTTTTCTAATAAAAACCCTCGCCATAGCCCGTCGGGCGGCAAGCGAGTACTGATATAAAAAAAAAAAATAAAAAAAACGTGTGGTTTAATGAATGGCCGAATACAGGTCCCAGAATGTAGCCTGATGTGCGGCCCAATGCATAACTGAATTCAACAACAACTGCTCCGCTCTGCTGGCGCTCCACGCCTAACAGCTGCCCTTCCGGTCTACCATATATACACCTTCATAGCCATTCCGGCCTATAGCATATATACGTCCGTGGCCATTCCGGCCTGCAGATACACCTCCTAGCCATTCCAGCCTACAGCATATCCACCTCCATAGCCATTCCGGCCCACAGCATATACACGTCCGTGGCCATTCCGGCCTGTAGCATGTATACCTCCATGCCTATTCTGGCCCGCAGCATAAACACCTTCGTCGCCATTCCAGCCCGCAGCATATATACCTGTGTGGCCATTCTGGCCCGCAGTATATACACTTCCGTAGCCATTCTGGCCCGCCGTATATACACCTCCGTAGCCACTTCGGCCCGCTGCATATACACCTCCGTGGCCATTACGAATTCCAGCTCCCAGTATATGCAACTCCGTAGCCATTTCTGCCTGCCGTATACACACCTCATGGCAGCACGCAATGGCAGCATACATTTGATATGTATAGTTGGTGCGACCCGATGGTACAAGATGAAGTGGAATAAGCTGAATTTGACAGGCATGGCTAGCCCTAGCCATTCCAGTAGCCATTTCGGTAGCCATTTTTTTTTTTTTTTTTTTTTTTTTTAATCACATAACCCCGCTTGTAGCACTTGGCCATGGCAGGGTTCGGTAGCCATTTTGGCTGCCATTTCAGCGGCCATTTCATCAGCGATTTCAGCAGCCTTTTCAGCAGCCTTTTCAGCATTCATTTCGGTAGCCGTTTCGGCTGCCATTTCAGCTGCTATTACGGCTGCTATTTTGGCTGCCAACTCACCAGCCATTTCAGCATTAGATACACATGGCTGTGCCGACGCAAGGGCACAAGCTGAGCTCCAATTGTCACGCGGCGGTGAGCTGGTGCTGCTAACGGATACCACATGTTCAGGGTAACAGTAGTTTCTCAAGCGCTGAACGGCAGAGGCTTGACAGGAGAAGCTTGCCGGTAGTAGTTCAGTGGTTCCAGTTCAGCGGCGATGCCAGACTATGGTGATAGCAATTTTCAGACGTATTTGACATATACGAAATGGGCTGTTTTCTATAGGCACGAGGAGTCTATTTTCAACGAACTTTACAAGCACTCGCGATGAGCCAGTTTCAGCATATTTCGTGTGGGCAAAATGTGCACGGGCATAAAGCAACGGCCACAATGTGATAAAAAGTAAAATATGTGTGATGTGCATCCTAGTGATTTTCATTTAGGCCAGCATCAAAGCAGTTTTGGTCAGCGTCGCAAAAAAAAAAACCCCATTTGTGGCTAGCATCAGATATGCCCATGCCAGCATAGAAAAAAAGCGGCCAACTTGAGTTTAATTCATGCCGCATGCCAAAGTTTGAAAGAAAATACCCCTGGCATACACCTGACCTGCGACTGAAATTTGGTATGGGCGACCCTCTAACCCCTCGCTCTGTAGAATCAGCTCCGAATTTAGCAACCTATACGAGACCCAACGGGGGCCCAAGCGACCTCACCAGCACTCAATTCAGTAACCCAAGGGAGAGCCCAGTACGTATCTGGCTCCGCCCCTTTTCAACACCATAAACTTAATCTCAATTCCATAATGTACTAACCAGGGCAGTTCAGACATGCTGCGATATTGCCAAATTGAGTTAATTGACTATTTTCATACCATTGGGCATATTGGGCGCACGTATGAGACTTGGAATTGTAGAATACATGGAGCATGTTGAGCATGTTAAGCATGTTGAGCACATTAAGCATTTGAGCACGTTGAGTGCGCTTATGAGATGTAGGTACATTGAGTATATTAAGCATAGTGAGTGTGCGCACATGAGATGTAGAACACATTGGGTACATTAAGAATGTCGAGTATGTTGAGCATGTACATGAAATGTAAAACATATTGGGCACATTGCTCATGTTGAGCACGTTGAGCACGTTCCGATGCCGGCGGCAGGATTACTTGCGTTGCAGGTGCAATGGAGGACATTTTGAGCACGTTGAGCATGTCACAACACCAGTGGCAGGATTTCTTGCATTATGGACACAATGGAGGACATTTTGAGCACGTTAAGTATGTTGCGGCGCCAGCAGCAGGATTACTTGCGTTGTGGGTGCAATGGGGACATTTTGAGCACGTTGAGCATGTCGCGACGCGGACAGCAGGATTACTTGCCTTGTGGGCGCTGAGGGCGTAAACTACCTTTTGTGATACGATAGGCGTGCCAAGCCAGAGAGTCAGGAAGCCAGAAATGCATCGTGTGTCGTGACGCTTGCTGCCTCGTCGTGATACTGCTGATGCAACCTCTTTTTTGCTGATGAAGTAGCACCTATGCCAAGAAACCATGGAGCTATAGTCGCTCCATGGTTTCTTGGCATGATGAGATGCATGTCTAGTATGGGAAGTACCGCAATGGCAGCACAGTTTCGCAGTGCAATAGCAGTGCCCCAGCGCCCCAGCGCCCTCGCGCTCATGGCACTGAGGGTGCAAACTCCCCTTTTTCCTGATGTTTCTACATTCGTGAGGAGCCAATTTTCGACGTATTGAATACATACAAAGTGGTCTATTCCATACATGTGCTACGAAGGCATTTTTGATACCCTTACCCATGATACAAGGGCCGCAATGTGATTTCCACCTAGCTAAAGAACCGGCTTACCGCACCTGTATGATGTCAGGTAAGAAGCCGGCCCCAGTTTGCCAAGGGTAGGTAAAATAGCATGCGTGGCAAATACGTCCCAAATGCCCTCGTCGCGCATGTTGAAAATAGAGATGGTAAATACGTCACAAATGCCCTCATCATAGACCATTTTGGAAAATAAACCATTTTGTGCATAGTAAATACGTTGGAAATGCCCTCACCGTGCATGTGGAAAGTAGACCGTTTTGCACATAGTAAGTACGTCTGAAATGCCCTCGCCGCGTATGTGGAAAACAGACCATTTTGCATTAAATACATTAGAAATGCCTTCGCCGCGCTTGTGGAAAGTAGACCGTTTTGCACATAGTAAATACGTCGGAAATGCCCTCGCCGTGCATGTGGAAAGTAGACCGTTTTGCACATGGTAAATACGTTGGAAATGCCCTCACCGTGCATGTGGAAAACAGACCGTTTTGCACATAGTTGGAAATGCCCTCGCCGCGCTTGTGGAAAATAGTCCGTTTTGTACATAGTAAATACGTTTTTTTTTTTTTTTTTTTTAATTTCATTACTCGCATGCCGCCCTACGGGCTATGGCGAGGTGTATATTAACTAACTAAAAAAAAGAAGATAACCACTAAGTACATGTATTGCCCGCGTATCCTCCATGGTGCGGGTAGCTTTTCACACCCAGAATCGTGTCTGTGACCTCCTATTTCGTTCCCCTTTCTGTCTCATACACGTCTGTCTTTAACCACCTTCCTCCGAGTCTGACTTTCCCGGTGTCCTTTGGTTAGTAAATACGTTGGAAATGCCCTCGCCGCGCATGTGGAGAACAGACTGTTGGAAATGCTCTCGCCGCACATCTGGAAAACAGACCGTTTTGCACATAGTAAATACGTTGGAAATGCCCTCGCCGCGCATGTGGAAAAGAGACCATCTTGCGCATAGTAAATACGTCGAAAATGTCCTCGTCGCGTATGTAGAAAATAGGTCATTTTGCACACGTTAAATGGGCTCCTCGCACATGAATAAAATAAACCATTTTGCACATGGCAAATGTAACGGATGATAGTAAACGCAGAGAGTTACCGTCCGCCAGGCCAAAAAGACACTTAACCAGTGATACTCGCTAGTCCTCTGCGTGGCTCATATAGCACATTTTATAACTGCGATGCCGGCGCCCGGCTGTCGCATATCACCTCCGTCACATATGCGTATACTGTGCGCACATCCACCGACCGTCCGCCCTCCAGTTGCAGTGAATCCGTAACAGCAAATACATTACAAAAGCTCTCATGGCGCATGTGGAATTTTACGCATGTTAAATAGTCTCGTCGCGCATGGAGAAAATGGGTCATTTTCCACATGTTAACTACGCTACACATAGGCTCTTTGCAGATGTGGAAAATAGGTTCTTTTTGGCATGTTGAATTCGTTGGAAATGACCGCTTCACATATGAGAAAATGGGTCATTTTCGGCACGTTAAATGTGTTGAAAATGTGTATTGCTAATTGGGATTATTACTTAACAAGGTAGTTAGGGTAGTTGTAGTTGCCGGAGGTTTGTGATGAGAAGTACAGTGGTGTGTAACGTTAGGGTAAAAATTTGTATGGGCTGTCGACGAAAAGTCATCTGAATTGGGATAGGTTGTCGACGAAAAGTCATGTCTTTTTGGCATAGACCATTCTGAAAACTACTGAGTCTATTTTCGATGGAGTTTTTTGGCCGTTGCTGCCAAGCTATAGCATGGCAAGGATATGACAGGGATAGCCTACTAGTGCAAAAATTTACTCAAAACTCGCTATCTTTCATTATAAATACAGCAAGATTTAGCGTACGAAATGTATTATTTTTTTACATAGAAATATAGAGGAGACGTAGGGCTTTCATTTGAGGCCGGTTTGAAGATAATCAGAGCAAAATTGCGTGTTGCGGCGGGGATACGAAGTTGTATGTCTTACCGGGCCGTGAAAAAGCCCAACTTTCGCTGCCTAACCCTACCCTTTGGCTATGTAGACTTGAGCAGCGCAATGGTAGCGCATCTTCGGAGTGCAATAGCAGCATATATTCATCTCGTGCTGTTGGGTCAGGCCTTCCACCATTCCAGTAGCCATTTCGGTAGCTACTTTACCAGCCATTTCACTAGCCATCTGTAATCGGACCCCTCGCCCAAGACCCTCCAGCTCCGGTCCTATACTGGCAATCAACATACTATATGCCAGTATTTGCACACGTGCAGCTGACTCTGACCCCCTCGTAACTCGGTATACTCCTTCTAGCATTCCCATATATGTCCCTACACCTGTGAGCTCACTTGAGCAACATGGCCGCCAGCATTCTACTCATCGCTTACAAACCCGAACCGGAAGAACGTGCCAGAATCTGGTAGAAGAACTCGGATCCCCAGAACCTGCTGAAAAGACGTCGAACCTGCCGCAAAGCCTTAGAACCTGCTGGAAGACCTCGGAATCCACCAGCAACAGGTATCACTGAGCTCATTCCCGGATATTCCTCATGCTTCTACCCGCTTCCAGTCATTTCCTTGGCCTTCCATGTACTTCCAGTCGTTTCCTTGGTTTTCCATGTACTTCGTTTGTTTGTTTGCTCGTTTGTTTGTTTGCTTGGATTTGCCACCGAGGGCTTTCTATAAAAGAGGCCCTCCGCCCTCCTCCCTCTTGCTTCTCCACGCACCAACTTGTATTCTACCCAAGGTGTGTATTTAGCTTTTCAATACATCTACCTCTCGGCATCACATAGCTCCGACCGCCTCTGCCTCTGCCTCTGCCTCTGCCTCTGCCTCTGCTGTGAAATCGTCTGCCGCCCGCCCCGTACCCGGTTCCGGTACCCTGGACCCCCTGAGACCCCGAAATCCCGACCCGCCGACCCCACCCAGACCAGTTTATTACACCATCTCGGTAGCCATTCCGGTAGCCGTTTGGGCAGCCATTTCAGCAGCCTTTTCAGCACGCATTTCGGTAGCCATTTCGGCTGCCAGTTCAGCGGCCATTTCAGCAGCCATTTCGGCAGCAGTTGCAGTACGCATTTCGGTAGCCATTTCGGTAGCCATTTCAGCAGCCTTTTCAGCATGCATTTCGGGTGCTATTTCGGCTGCCAACTCACCAGCCATTTCACCATTAGATACACATGGCTGTGCTGACGCAAGGGCACAAGCTGAGCTCCAATTGTCACGCGGCGGCGAGCTGGTGCTGCTAACGGATACGACCGGTTCAGGGTAACAGTAGCTTCTCAAGCGCTGAACGGCAGAGCCTTGACAGGAGAAGCTTGCCGGTAGTAGTTCAGTGGTTCCAGTTCAGCGGCGATGCCAGACTATGGTGAAAAGGCAGAGAAGACCAAGTACTGAATTAGATCTAGGGATTGACAAGAATAACAAGAACATATGAACCATATGGGTCCTAGCAACCCTGCCATGGCCACGTGCTACAAGCGGGGTTATGTGATTTAAAAAAAAAAAAAAAAAATAATGGGTCCTAGCAGGCGGGCTATAATGGCGGGTGGGCCATACTGGTAGGCAGGCAATACTGGCAGGAGGGCTATAGTGGCAGGCGGGCTATACTGGCAGCTTGCTAGCTACCTATAGCTAGCCGGTTCTATGAGCTTGCCGACGGGAGACGGGAGGCGGTCATGGCTTGCCGGCGGTCGTGGCTTGCCGGCGGTCGTGGCTTCCCAGCGGTCGTGGCTTGCCGGCGGTCGTGGCTTGCCGGCGGTCGTGGCTTCCCATTGGTCGTGGCTTGCCGGCGGTCGTGGCTTGGTGTGTGGCGGCCGTAAGGACAATGTGTGCATATATATGACGGGTCCCTTTCAACATCGTGAGATGTGTGAACGTGAGCTGAATCTGACACGTACCGTAGGGCCCGTTGGATGGCACGAGAGTGGCATGATAAGTGCAATTTCGTATGTATGGCGGGTCCCTTTCATTCGCGAAATTATCTGACACGTACCATAGGGCCCAATCGATGACACGAGAATGGCAGAATGAGGTCAATATCTCAGGTATGGCGAGTCTCTTTCAACATCATGAAATGTATAGCACCTATGCCAAGAAACCATGGATAGCACCTGTGCCAAGAAACCATGGAGCTACAGCTGCTCCATGGTTTCTTGGCATGATGAGACGCAATGGCAACGCACTTTCACAACACAATGGCAGCACACTTTGGAAGCACAATGGCACCGCACTTTTGAAGCGCAATGGCAGCGCAGCTTCGCAGTGCAATGGCAGTGCAGCTTTGCAGTGCAATGGCAGCATACACTTGATATGTATAGTTGGTGCGACCCGATGGTACAAGATGAAGTGGAATAAGCTGAATTTGACAGGCCCTAGCCATTCCAGTAGCCATTTCTTTTTTTTTTTTTTTTTTTTTTTTTTTTCATTACTCGCATGCCGCCCTACGGGCTATGGCGAGGTTTTTGATATTAAGAAGCTTAAATAAAAATGTCTTCTAACTACATATGTTACCCGCGGAGTCCATACATGATGCGGGAGAGAGGTCCTCGTGTGAAGTCCTCGTGTACCGAGCCTGTCTACTTCCTTCCTCTGTCCGTCTCGTACACGCTCGTCCTCAGCCACCGTCCTCCGAGTTTCACCTTGTCTGCTTTCGTCTCTGTCTCCAGGTAGGCTACGACGGAGCTCGTCTTTTTTCCTTCTTCCTCCAATATTGCCTTTTTTCGTAACCATCTGACCCCTCGGATCATGCCTAAAGTAGTAGCCATTTCGGTAGCCATTTTAGCAGCCATTTCAGAATGCATTTCGATAGCCATTTTGGCAGCCATTTCAGCACGCATTTCGGTAGCCATTTCGGCTGCCATTTCAGCAGCCTTGCAGCATTCATTTCGGTAGCCATTTCGGCTGCCATCTCAGCACGCATTTCAGTAGCCATTTCGGCTGCCATTTTAGCAGCCTTTTCAGCATGCATTTCGGTTACCATTTCGGCACGTATTTTGGCAGCCATTTCAGCGGCGATTTCAGCAGCCATTTCAGTACGCATTTCGGTAGCCATTTCGGCAGCCATTTCGGCATGAGATATGTATGGCAGTTCCGACCCAAGCCTCAAGGGCACGAAATGAGCTGCAATGAGCTGAGAATTTGACTGGTAGAGCAGGTATGGCCTGACGGCCAGAGATGAAGTGAATTTGACATGTACGGCCAGCCCGATTCGACGCCACGAGATAATGCAGAATGAGCTGAATTTGATAGATGTGGCAGCCCCGACCCACTGGCGTGAGATCAGGTGGAATGAACTGCGTTTCATACCTACAACAGCTCCAATCTGACACCATGAGATTAGCTAGAATGAGCTGAACTTGGTAGACAGCCGGCGGGCCTTTGCATTTTTTTCCTAATTGTGAAGAAAAACCTTGTGCCGCTTGTAATCAACCCAGCTGTTCCACACGAAATGCTATAAAGGTATAGGTATAGATAGGACCATGGGGGGTATTGCTTCGGGGCAGAAGGACTTGAGCCTCGTCTGGCTGGAAGTCCTCGAGCCTATCCATTCTGCATGGAACGATATAGAGGTATAGGTATAGGTGGAACCATAGGAGCATTGCTTCCTGGTGGAAGGCCTTGAGCCTGTTCTGACCCGAAGGCCTTGAGCTTAAGCTCAAGGCCCATCCGTTCCGCACGCAACGTTATAGAGGCATAGGCATAGGTGGGAAACCATTCCTAGTCCATACGGAATGATATAGAAGTATAGACATAGGTGGGAAACTGTTCCGCACGGACTGATATAGAGGTATAGCTATAGGAAACAGTTCTACACGGAACGATATAGAGGCATAGGCATAGGTAGGAAACTGTTCCGTACAGAATGATATAGAGGTATAGGCATTGGTGGAAACCGTTCCGCATGGAACGATATAGATATATAGGTTCAGAAGTGCATTGCCCCTAACTCTAAGGCATTGTATAGTAAATAGGTTTTTTTTTTTTTTTTTTTTTTTTGTCACATGACCCCGCATGCGGCTGTTCGCCATGGCAGGACTAGTAAATAGGTTATGAATCTAATTCAGTACCTGATCTTTTCTGCCTTTCACCATAACCTGCCATTGCCGCTGAACTGGAACCGTTGAACTCCTGCAAGCCTCTTATGTCAAGCCTCTTCCATTCACCGCTTGTGAAACTACTGTTACCCTGAATCAGCCGTATCCCTTAGCAGTGTAACAGACCGGCCTCAGGGTTTTTTTTTGTTTTTGTTTTTATTGCATTACTCGCGTGCCGCCTTGTAGGCTATGGTGAGGGTTTAGATATATGCAAGACAGTAACTAAATAGTAACTCGCAAATAAAACTATAAAAATGAGAATGAACGTGTAATAAATCCTCCGTCTACTCCGCCGCCCAGTCCATCATCTCCGCCAACGTCCGGCCTCAGGAAGCTAGTAGCCAGGACGGAGTCGCAGATCGAGTCAGGCGGGCCACGCAATGCTCACAGGTTTAAGCAGAACGCTGCTTATAGTTATAGAGGAAAAAGTATAGCCAGGAGAGTATATATTTATTGCTTGAGGGGTCTAGAGTACGGGGTGGAAAAGGAGTCTTTAAATACAGGAGAGGGCAACACAGAAATAGAGAGATGTAGAAAGGCTTCCTTAAGCTCTGTGTCTTCAGTATGATCGATGTTATCCAAAAAGCGTAATTCCTTAAGTGCCATGCCCTCAGTACAATTATTGTTATCCAACCAGTGTAATCATAACCCTTAAGCGCTGCTTATCCAAAAGTATACTAGTCATTATCCAAAACTGTCCTAGTGGGCAAGTAATGAGATTCCTTGAACCCGGTAGACCTTAAAACAGTTCAGGGTAACTGATCGTGATCGGTGACAGGCAGCATCTGCCACCACCCGCCGCCGCGCGTGACATGAATGTTCTACAGTTAATACATTAAACCACCAAAAAAATCACAAAAAATCAAAACAGATTGCTCCGGTTCCACTAGAGTTTAGTCATATGGAACCAGGGCATTACAGTCCATCTCAGGGAGATGCCGGACAACGGTCTTCCCCTGCTCAACTCGAGAGTTGAACCAGGCCCTCAATTCTATCCCTCTCCATGGCGCTTTTGGTTACCTCCATCGCTGGAGACCACAGCTTTCCACTTCAGCCAAGGTGACAGGTCACTTCGATCCTTAGCATAGCACTTGACCTATTGAACTGATGTGCAGCGCACCTTTACAGCAGGTATATGCTAGTCTCATGCCAAGACTGTGGCACAGGCTTCTCCTTCCTCACTTAGGGTTCGCCCTCTCGCTGTCTAAATATTCTGTGCATAGTGCCTGAATATTTACATTATTAGCACCTTAATTATTTGTGCGCAGTGCCTAATAGTTCTGGTGGAATATGTCGGACGCAAAAGGAAAAGAGAGCTTTGAGAGAGTTCAAGTAGTAAATACTGAGATTAAGAAAACAATACCAATTATAACTACCTCCCCAATGGAGACTATTGTGCCCATCGTAAATACATTGCCAATGCTCTCGTCGCACCTGTAGAAAATACACCATTTTATGCCTATTATATACGTCGCAAATGGGCTTATTGCGCATATGAAAAATAGACCATTTTGTATATATTAAAAACTGCTCACCATACATCTGTCAAGTAAGGAGTTTGCTAAGTTCAGGTAAACTAGTACTTGTACCGGTCGCTGCTGGAGTTAACCACCATGCAGGCTATTAACTACCAGGCAGGCTCAGCCATGTAAAATTGACCATTTTGTGCATGTTAAATACGTCAGAAAATTGCCATATGTGAAAGAGACATGTTAAATGCGTTGAGAATACCTTGCTCGCGCATATATGCCATTTGGCGCATGTTACATGCGTCGAAACTTGGCTCCTCACGCATGTACGAAATAGGCGACTGTGAAGCCCCTGATAGTGCCCTGCCATGGCGAACAGCTACAAGCGGGGTCATGTGATATAAAAAAAAAAAAAAAAAAAAAAAAGCCCCTGATGGTATGCGTTAACTCTGCGTGCCGATGTCACTAAACCAGCGGGTGATGCCCATTCGCAGTATCTCTGGAATGGCTTATCTACCCCCAATAGAGCCGGACTCACAGTGGTACACAGATAGATTTGGCTACTTAGCACGATAGTAGATGAAATGTAATTAGTTCAGAGAATAAATCATGCATCATGTGGTATTTTAAAGAATCTGATAGCACCAAGTGAATGGTCATTGGGTATGGTATCCGACATGCTAGGTGAGTTGCCTCACGTTGCGTGGAATATGTCTAACGCAAAAGGAAAAGAGAAGTTTGAGAGAGTTCAAGCAGTAAATACTGAGATTGAGAGAATAATACCAATTAGAAAACCTAGACAATATGCTGAAGCCTTCTATAGTCATTTTGTATGTATTAAATATGTTACAAATTGGCTCTTCGTGCATGCAGAAAATGAGCTCTTCGCGTATGTAGAAAATGAGTCATCTTGTGCCTGTCAAATATATCGAAAATTGGCTCCATGCTCACTAGATAGTGGATTTCGTCAATACAATTCTATTACTGCAAACTTCCATAGTAATGCAACCTACTAGCCACACGGTTCCAGACCAGCTCCTCGGCAGCATGCTGGAGACTTAGGAGTGCGGATGGAATGACATGCATAATGCTCGCCCAGCTCCCCTCGACTTGGATGATTTCTCAACTAATAAATCAATGTATTATTCTCACATGTCCTTGGCAAACTGGGGCTAACGACACACGTGCGGTGAGCCGTATTTAATATGCGCAAATTGGAAAGTATTATCTTGAAGATTAATCGAGTTTAAAGCCAAGTTTTATTTAAAATCTTCTTATGTGAAAAAAAAAACAATACTGGAACGAGTACCATCAAAGTCCGCACCAAAATGCTCCAGTAAACGAGAACAAAAAAAAATAACATCCCCTTGCTGAAACTTTAACTTCATCCCTAAATCAGGTACCGGTATCTCTATGTACGGATGAAATTCCTAAAGTTTGAACAAAGTACTAGTCTCGTAGCCAGTGTTGTTCTTGAGAACAACTGTAGTATTGGATTCATGCAGGCTCGAACATGAACGCACTGAGTGTGACGTTATATCCCCAACCAAGAGGCTGGCGCGTGCGAGATTAGAACTCCAGTACTAAGTTGGCTCTTACCAACTATAGATATTTTCAGAGTTAAGTAGAGCAGTTATATGCTCACATTGTCTGGTTGACTTGCATAACCCTAAGATACCGAACATGCAAAATTGCCTATTCTGGCATTTTATTTAGTCCAAGGATGTGCTGTCGAGACTACAAGTATGTCAAGGTAATAATGTGGCCCTACCCTAAGGTTGTACGACTAGGCTAGCATTACATTACCAGGGTTGAAGTGTTGCAGTACAGGGATCGATACATTATGTATGTATGTACCCCAGCTTCTGAGACTATCCTTCCCGCAACTCTAAGCTCCCGAGCGATGACGTTATAATCCTTGCTTAGTCTCATTCCTAACCAATAATACTCATATATCAAAATACACAAACAGCTACTAGGTAAGTAGTAGTGATGAGAATACCAAACACTGCTTCAGTACAGACAATACTCACCCAATTCTGCGTCAGGGGGCCTTGCCAATTTAGGCAAGTGGTTGCCAAGAATACGCACCTAACTAATTGTCTTGGCATTGCAATTCAGGGACTTCCGTTGTACACATTTCCCTGGTTAGCGTACTGTGGCGGTGTGTGCAAGCATGTTACCGGAAGCAGGCTGATTGCCGAAACCGGGAAGTGAGGAGTAGGTCATGTATGTATGAGAGGGGGGACGTATGAGAGATTCTGAGAAAACCAACCTACACTGAATAATACAAAATTTCTTGTTAACAAAGAAAACCCTTCCACAGATTTGGCGGTCCTACGAAGGCTTCTTCAAGACAAGAAACAGGGTAGGATAACAGCGTCGAATACCTTCGATTTCGATTTCGTTTCGGTTGAGCCTTTTGATCCCTGATCTGATTACTCTGAAACTGCAACCCTTGAAAGTCCAAGGCAGTGTGAAGCTCTCAAACTATTTGAACAGGCAGTTCAAAGGAGAGATAAGATATTGGAACGAGAATATAGGACTAAGCAACCTCTAAAGTGGAAAAACTATAGGATCACTGGTAATCCATCCCAGCTACAGAGTGAAGCTAATAGTAGTCAAAATAATTATAGTTCCCAAATTCAACAAAGTCAAGATAAAACTACTAATTCAACTAATATCTCTCACATGAAACCTGAACCGATGGAGAGAGGATCTACATCTAATCCTACCAATATGATTCGTCAAAATGATTCTCCAAGTACTGGTAATATGGGATATATGATAGAGTTGGCTAAACCAGAGAAGTTTGGTGGAAACCCAGGTGAATCAGTTACTGACTTTGTTGAGTCGGTAGAAGCATATTTTTCACTCATGGAAGGAAGTATAGGAATGGAAGGTAATACTGCTTATTTGGAAAGAACAAAGCTGACTATATTAAAAAACCTACTTGAAGGGAAAGCTAAGCAGTGGTGGACTAAACTTCCTACTACAGCAAGGAATACAGTAGAAGCTGCTCTTGCATCAATAAAACGTCGATTTCCAGTGAGAAGAACAAGGGCATCTAATGAACTCACTAAGGCATGGAATGAAATGCAGCACCTAAACCAAGGACACCTTTCTGATGAAGAGTATATTGAAAAGACATATGAACTAAATGCTATTCTAGGAAATCAACATGATGAGACTCTAAGAACTAATTTTTTAGCAGGTATTGCTAATAGTATGGTGCGAATAGCTGTTAGCTCTACGTTGGAAGATGACTGTACCTTAGAGGAAGCTATTAGTGCTTTTCAGAAAAGTATTAAAGGTAAAAGAGAACAAGACATGATAAAGACACCATCTCAAGAAAAGGATAGTCAGCTGGGAAGTGAGACAGATGGTATGGACTCATATAACTTGAAGGAGCTTATAAAATCACAGGAGCGAATGGAAAGAATGGCATCAATAATGATGGAAACTGTACAAAAATTAAAGAATGGAGGAAACTATAGAGGTAGACAGATGGGACCAGTTGGGCTCCAAGGATGGCAACAGAATATAGATGAAAATAAAACTTGTACTCGATGTGGAGGAAAGGGGCACTTATCTTACTCATGCAATGGTAACCCCTTACCTGAAGAAGAACAAGCTAAATTGCGAAATATTATCTCTAGAAATGCAGAACTTAGACGAGAGAGGATGGGACAGATAGGAGGACAATTTGGAGCCAATAGTAGGCAAACGGGAGGATTACCTATGAGTGGTGTACAACCTTCTTCAGTACCAATAGCTGCAGCAGCAGCAGCAGTTAGCTATTACCATAACTCAAAGGAGCTAGAAGAAGGAAGTGGAAGAATGGAGGCAAATATGATAGAAATAATGGATAATAGAGAAAAATTAGTAAGTATGATCGATAGACTGACACTTGAAGAGAAAGCACAGCTGTTAGCCATGGTGGATAAACGACCAAGAGTGGAAGAGATAAGTGATGAAGAAGCCAGTCCAAATAGAAGAAGACAAAGAGTTGAGAGTCCAGAAAAGGAAAACCACTTTTCTCAAGTACTGAGACCGGGAGATCAAGTCCAACTGCCAGAAGGAAGACCTTTTATACCTGATCCTAGATATAAAAGACAATCTGAAAACATTAGAGAAGAAAAAGGAAAGGGGAAGAAGAACTTAAAGAGACTGGGAGAACGAAAGTCAATTAGGATGATGGAAGGACAAATGAGGTGAAATCCTGTAGATGCATTGAGGAGTACCTTGGTACAAGGATTGAATTGGGGAAACTTGATTGATATTGCTCCTTCAGTACGATCTAAAGTAGCAAATGGTATGGGAATTGAACGGAAGAAGAAAGTAACAACAATTAATATACTAGATATGGGTATAGTGGGAGAAACTAAATCAAGCAAGCGAGTACCAATTCCAGAACCTAAGGGAGCAATTGTGAATTCTATACTCAAGGAACTATAGTAAAGGAAACCGATAATGAGATAATAGTTCAAGTACTATTATCTCAAATACTGATAGATGGAGGATCTGTGGTCAACCTGATGTCATACTCAGTTATGAAGCAGTCCGGACTGGACTTGCAAGTTAATAATGACATTATTATAAAAACAGCAACAGGAGAGCTAAGAGAAGTTGTTGGGTATGTGGAGTTTAATATTGATATTGCAGGAGTTCTAGCAACAGTAAAGGTATATGTGGTAGATTTTAATCTATCATATATACTATTATTGGGAAGAAGATAGTTACAACAGGTATGAGCAAAAGGAGACTATGAGACACATACCTATGTGATATTTGATATGGAAGGACAAGTTCACCAAGTTTCTATGGTGACCGGCAAACTAACAGTAACAATTCCCGAAGTACTGGTAAATCCATCCAAAAGAAGAAGTGAAAGTACTCTGACAGACGAAGAGTATGAAGAGTTAGTTATGGGTCAAGAAGCAATACATGCAGTACTGAATGAGATTATTGAGGGAGCTGAATATGAAGAAAGAGAGTAGTATGAGAGTAACGATAATGATGAAAGTGAAGATGACTATGAGAAGGGAAATAAGAGAGAGTAATTAATGAAGGCCAATTGAGTACCCAGAGAAGGATAGGCCTCAAAGAAAAGAATAAAAAGGAGAATATCGAGGAGTGAGAGGGAGTATATAAAGTAGTGGTAGTTGGAGAAAAGAGTGGGAACTGTATGATTTCTGATGAACGAAAATGCCGAGTCATGAGGGGAGACTGTATTTGTTGTTTGGGAGGAAGTTGCTTCAATCTAGGGCATGTGGGGGAGTGTGAGTGTTGGTGTAGAAAAGGAGAAAGAAAATGGGATATAGAAGAACCAGCTTTGGAGATTGCAAAGGAGTTTTAAAAGAGAGTATGTGAAGCAAGAGAGGAAATGGAGAGCTAGGAAATGGAATAAGGAAGAAGAAGATTCAAGTTGGTTGAAAGAAATAAAATCAGAGGAGAAGAAGCTAGCAGAGTGAGAGATGAAGACAGCAGAGATTGCCGCCGATTCTATGCAAAAAGGGAGTGGGTATATTATTGAAGAAAAAAGTTGCCCTTAGAAGGGAGTGTGAAAGATGCAAGTGGAGTTGGGGAGACAGGGAAGAGTTGTTTATACCCT
>WHUZ01000185.1:0-43343 GCA_015179045.1 Kalaharituber pfeilii
GCGAAAATTCGGGCACCCTCCAAAGCACAACGAGCACAGGAAAGGAACAGATTGGAGCTGGACTACAGACCGGTACCTCTGCAGAGGCTAAGGGGCATGATGCTGCCCTGCCATGGCGAACAGCTGTATGCGGGGTCACGTGATAAAAAAAAAAAAAAAAAAAGAAAAAAAAGGCATGATGCACACCTTGGGAGGCCTGTTGGTTTGAGGACTTGGAAACACAAAATAGGGAAGGCATACAGGCCGGAGTACAGGTAGTATAGGACGGCAGATACGACAGCACACATTTAGGACAGGTACAAGATGAGCAGGTGGCGGGTGCGACCGGCGAATTTAAACCATTTGGCAATATTGGTAGATAGGTTGCCCCCTTTTTTTTTTTTTTTTTTTTTGGCGAATGGTCAGAACAGACTACGAAGAGCACATTTGAAGAAGACTCAAACAATCATCTCTCACTCTTGTCCAATCCCGTACGGGGAGTCAACCATGCTACCACAACTTTTCAAGAGAAGGGAGCTGGTGCAAATGTTGTTCCAAGATTTGTTGTAGCTATACAGGAACACGGCAACAGAAGTTCGAACGCACCACATACTGCAGATTCCGTGCGCCGAATAAACCATCTGCTGCCAGAACGTGACGGTTGTCTGACTACTACTATGATGCCCTGGTTACCTGCATCACAAATGGAGGACGGGAAGTGACTGTAACATCACATGCAGAATAATCTAATATAATCGTTCTCGAGGTTAGACGGTTCGCGATAGTCTGGATTTTGATAGAGGCTGAGTAAAGATAAATCTGATGTGGGGTAATTCAGGTTAACCTCATCCTAGCTTCAAACCTGATTGCAGAATTCTAATTATGAGTATGCCCCATTTCAGAACATCTCTCCGGCGGCTGTCCGCACACTGCGGGTCCTTTTGGCTTATCGGTTGGGTCCAACAACTGCTAGCTGCATCCGTTGTGAACTTTAAAGCACCTTCTGACACGCAAGTGGTCGGAAACATCAGATGATTGGAATTCGTTCGTTCAATGTTAGTGTTGATAGTCTTGTACTACGGAAAAAATCTTGCGCTGAGGTCAAGCGGCTGACCTGTAAGATTTCTTGCCAGGTTGACTGGGATATCTACATGTTATATACAGTTTTTGAACATTATTTCACGCTCACAGAAATATCACGGCAAATACAGGGCTAAAGCTTTACCCGCTATGACTTGAATGACTCTTGGCACGTGCAAAACACCTACGTTGAACCGTTACAAGAACATAGTCCGTTACAAGAACATAGTTTGCCTCGTGGCAACGGAAATGACTTTAAAAGCGCTCGATGGGCGGACAGACACGGAAGTCCCTGCATTCACATGGGTCACCGATTGATTCGATCCGCAACTTATTCAGCTTCAAGGCATCTTTTTCACCTTCTACAGATATTAGAAGCTGCCCTTATTTACAAAAGAATATCATGAACTTTCTCCTTCTTTTTATTTTTCCAGCGGTACTTGCCCTTCCGACAAATATTCTGTCTGAGATCACCAAACAAGACGTTGATTTCTCACCAGCCAGTCTGTATGCAAACGTATCACGAGTGGAGATCAAAGAGGTCATCGATCTAATTGAAGCTGACAATGGCCCTTTACCATGGCACGAAACCTCTTCAGGTGGCAGCTCCGTTAGCATCCCTGATGCAGTCTGGACCAAGTACGCGATTATCGCCCAAAGAAAACAACTCCAAGCGAAGAAGGATGAGGCCCACTACGACGCCCACATGGCTGTTCGAGCCTTCTCCAAACGTGACAAAGAACACGGTCCCGGCGTTAACGGCAAACGTGCCTGGGTCTGGTGCCACCGTTCTGGTCATTGGGGAAAAATCAAGGACATTCACTCCTTTGCACTTCAAGCATGCTCCGAGTGGCAGGACAGGTGGGAGGATCCTGGATGGCAGGTATTTTATACACCAAGACTTGATCAGTCCTTTAGGATTTATTATTACTACAAGTATCATGGCCACCTGCAATGGGACGGCTCACTCTGCATCAGAGCGTTCCTGGCATGGTTTGAAAGTGAGGAGTGTGGTGCACCGAAATCCAGGGGTGGTTCAATAGATGTTTATACGATGAATACCGGAAGCAAGAGCTGGGGAAACTTGGCTGTGCAGCAACAATTAGACCCCAATGCTGCACCCTGAGGACGAGGTCAGTGAGTCCTGAATTGGAGGTGTTTTTTTTTTTTCGTTTTATGACATAACCCCGATTATTGCTGTTCGCAATGGCAGGGAGAATTGGCGGTGTAAGGACGCCGGCATCATGGAGGTGAGAACTTGAACGTACGATACTGGAGATCAGTTTAGCTTTATTATCTGATGCGCATATAAACTTGTTACAACATTTCTTATTGCTATCTTGAAAGATATCTATAGTGATAGAATAATAAAGCAACATGGAAATGCTATAATTCCACTGAACTACCCCTTCATCCATGTCTGATGGCTGATGGGATTGTTTTGCGATATGTTTTTGTGTTTTTTTGTTTGTGTATGCGTCCCATGTGAAGACACGATATATGCTGGCATTTTGTTTGTGTATATATGCATGGTACAGTGCACAGGTCAACTAATTTTACTTCTGGCAAATGGGTCTACCTGATTGAAGGTAAACTCCGTATTCGCCACTTTGATGAATTCAAAAAACTGACCAGATAGAGAGAAAAGTATCACATCTAATTTTTATAGTTAATTTTATAGAAATCTGGGGAGACGGGAAAGAAAGAAAAAAGACTATTCCAGGTGTAAGGAATTTTATAAATTGAGCAAATAAAAGTCTTACAGAAGGCGATTGTCATTATTTTATGAGATTATATATATTCAATTAGATTACAATATTATTTACAGTTATAGTCCTGCTATAGAGAATAGCTACAAGGAGGTCTACGTAATATAAAAAAAATAAAATAAAATCTATAGTTATAAACTAAAAAAAATAAAGTATTATAGCTACCGTAGTATGTCTAAGCTAGAAAAGGTAAAATAAGTACTATAATAGATAACTTTATAGGAATTCTTAGTATAATAGGTTTAAGTTTTTAATTAATTTTAATTAATTAGCTATAAATTAAAGATATAAGCTTATATATTTAGATACTAAATAAATTTAAATTTATATCTTTAAAGAAAGTATATATTATTAGTAAAATAATATTTTAATACTTGTAATTATTAATATATTTTGAACTAATAATATAAAAAGATTTATAATATTTATTTAATTAAAATTAGAACTTTAGTTCAATTATTTAGTTTAGAAAATTAATTATTACTAAATACTTTTTATTATCTAATTAAAATAAGAGTAGTTTTATAAGTATTAAATAATATATACTTTCTTAAAATTTTTTTTTAATATTTATAATATAACTAGATAAAGTACTATATTATTAAGCCAATTAATCTAAAATTTTAGAAATATATATATTTATAAAATATTACTTTTATAGTAGTAGAGTCTACATTTAGTTATCAAAGCTAATAAGAACTTATATAATTTCTGTAGATTTCTGTACAAGTTGAGGCATTATAGTAGAAAACAATCTATAATATGCTAAAATTTTGTTGTTAGTAGCATGTATTTTCTACCTGGCCTCTTTTTTTTACTAGAATGCTGGTCTGTAAGCAATTTCCAAAAATCCGAAATCCGAAATCTGGTGGAGGAACAGGGGCGGGGCTGGTCTCTGCCAGAATCTAAAATTCTGAAGCGGGTTTGAAAATTTTTCTGGTAGATCGAGCGCTGAAGGTCTTGGCCTGGTCGTCTGGGCGACGGAAAGTCACCCAGTGTGTTCCTATTGCCTACGTTATGTCAGAAAGGACTCTGATCACATGACCTGTTTAAGCGATCAAAACCCGATTTGGCCAGATGGATGCAGAGATCCACAAAAATACGGACATCTAAGGAGTACATCCAGTTCGCGTGTCGATCCATGCTCATGTCCGGGATATCATGAGAAACATATTCATTACTATAAACGATATATATATATACGCATACACCCCAAATCATAAATGTCTGTACATTGATTTAAATACTCATTGGTCTTATTCCAGGGACATTGACATAGCCGTCCCACTACCCTCTCACAATTTTCAGATTTCCCACCCTCCACCCATCGCCTTCCCTCCCGCACCGCCGACTTTCACCTCCCACTTCTGCTCAACCCCCACCCTCACGCTCACCTTCTCCGGCGCGCCGTCCATCGCAGCAGCCCTCGCTCTCCGCTCCAGCCCCGCCCACATCCGCTCACCCCCGCCGACCAAGCCCACTGTCACGCTTTTCTTCCGACCGAGCGACTCCTGGGAATGTTCGAGAAGCGGGCGGATTAGCAGGCCACGTGGGTACGGGGCGGGGGCGTCCATGCAGGCATGGTGGGTGTAAGGGAATGCGCGCTCTCGTACCCGAGCCCGTTCCCGTCAAAGTCAACCAAGAGCACGAGTTCCAGCGACGGCAGGTCCGGAACATGCTGGAGCTTCTCGGAGAACCGGCAGTGCCCGCGCTTGAGGAAGAGGATTTGTGTGCCGCGGGGCACGGGGATCGGGTGTGTGCAGGCATAAGCGTCCCCGTGGCTGGGGTCGTGGTCCAAGGGTAGGTAGATGCGGGTGTAGGGCAGATGCGGCGGCGGAGGGGGCCACGTAGGGGGTTTTGTACCTGGGAATCGTGGGGTTGCAGAATCCGGGAGAGAGTGCGCACCGGGGCCGGTGGCGAGGATGCCGGGGTAGGAGTGCAGGCGGCGGGGGGGTGTGGGGGAGTTGGGTTGCTCCGGGTGTGTGTTTGGGTTTGAGGGGTTGGAGGTAGAGGATAACGGCGGTGCGGTGGTGGTGGTGGATGCGGCAGGCTCGAAAAGCTTCTCGAGCTCGCGCTGGAGATTCCTCATTTGGGTTAGCAGCTCGCTGGCGGATGCGGTCCAGAAGTTCGAAGACGCAGGAACGTCGCCGGGGTCCGGAGGGCTTTCGGCGTCGTCGTTATCGTCGCTGCGACCTTCAAGGGTGTCAAGGGCGGCAGAGACGTCGGCGGCGATCCCCAGGTCCTCGAGGTCGAGATCGTCGAGGTTGAGGTCGACAAGTTGTAACTCGGAGACTTGGCCGCCTTGCAGCAGGCGCTCCAACTTCTCGATCAGCAGCGCAGCGGAGTCGAGTTCGTTTTGCACTTGCACTTGCACGGTTGCCGGGTCTGTTTGAGCCACACGTTCCTCTTGTGGCTCCTTCGCAGGCTCCTCCACGAGGACCTTTTGCACCTCCGCCTTCCCTTCCTTCACGGTCTGCGACTCGTCAGTCGCAGCGTCCACCGCCTCCTCAGCCCCCACACTGGTACCCCAATCCACCCACATATCGACCGCGCCGCCTTCGTCAACCCCCACCAGCGCAAAATTCCCATCGACCCCTAATCCATCGAACAAACTAAGCGGGAAATACACCTTCTCGTCTCTTCCGAGCGTGACATAATCCACTTTTGTGATTGTCAACTTGTCCTCGCCCCCAACGAGATCCTCGGCGGGCTCCATCGTAAACGTCAAGCGCAGGTTGGGAAGGGAGTGGATCAGGACCCCTCCCGGAACGCGCTGGAAGTGGTGGTCGCCGCGCGGCGAAGGTGCGGTGGCGGCAGAGTTGGGGAGGACGGAGGGGAAGACGAGTTCGAAGCCCTGCGGGGTCGGGATGGGGGCGCAGGTGGGGGAGGGGAGGAGTAGGGATGAAGGGTGAGGGGAGGAGAGGAAGGATATGAGAGGGGAGGGAGGGAAGGCGGAGTGCGTGGAGAGGGGGCACTTGACGAATTGGAAGGCGTGGAAGAGGTCGGGGCGAGATGAAACGGGGGTGCGGTTGACGGCGGAAGGGTTTTCGCAGGTGGGTTGAGGGTGTGGGGTTGCAGGTTTCCGAGCAGACATTTGAGGTGGGTTCTTTGCCGGCGGATTGTGTCTCCGCATCCCGTCCTTCGACAAATTTTGTTCGCTTACTCGTCGCATATGCGGGGTGTCTTTGGGAATCCGCAGCGGATGCCCCTCCGTCGTAAACACCCACCCTCCGCCGTCCCTGCCCAACCACCCCTGCTCATCAAAGAGCAAAAATAAATACTGCATCGTCTCCCCCAGCACAAAGCTCTCCATCCTGTCCGCCATCTCCCCCGTCTCGACGTCCTGGAGCCCCGCCCAGCCGCACTTCGCCCAGCACCGGCTCCTGATGTCGTCCAGCACCATCTCGCCAATGCGCAGATACCAGTCGTCGCGGGTCGACAGGTACAGCAGGTACGTGGACTCGATGAACTCGGGGCGACCGGGCCACCACCCGAGCCCGTTGTCGACATGCGACGTCCGGATGGACCAGCGCTCGGGGAGCGCGCGGTACCGCGCCCAGAGCGCCGTGTAGAACAGGTGCGAGGACTCGGCTTCGGAGAGGTGCCCGAGAGCGCGAGGAGGCCGGGGTAGAAGGCGGAGAGGGAGTCGATCCACGAGAGCACGGCGGCGCCGGTCGTCATGTGCACGTTGAGGTAGTGCGGGGTCGGGTGCTGGCGGAGTTGGTGCCGCGAGATGGAGGCGTGCGAGGAGGACCAGACGGAGAGGAAGTACTCGGGGGAGAAGGCGGCGGGGGTACTTGCCAACGAGGGCTCCGGGTGGGGGGTGTGGATGAAAGAGGGGATGGGAGAGGGGGAGAGGAGGATGTATGCTTTGAGCGCGTATTCGAAAAAGGAGTCGAGGCCTGCGCCGATCTTACACCCAATGAGCCGGGGGTTAGCATCATAAGAATTACTGAGATAAAAACAATGCGCGAGGATATTTATTTACCCCGCTAAACGACTCGACCCAGTGTCCCTGCGCGCTCCCACCCTCGACCTCCATCCCCGCGCCTAACAACCCAATCCCGCTCCGCATCTTCCACACGCTGTCAAACGCCCGCTTTGCCATCTCCTCAAAGCGTCCGTCGCCCGTTAGCCTGCTCAGCACCGTAAACTCCAGCACGAGGCTCCCCGCGCCGGCGGGACACGTGTGCGTGACTGTATCTGGCTCCTCCTGTGTTGGGGGGAGGGGCGGGAGCCCATCGTCCTCGTGCTCGGGGTGGTAGACAAACGGGGAGAGGTAGTAATCGCTCCCCTCCTTCACATACGTATACCGGAAGGGCTCCTGCCTCTTCTTCCCCCTTCGCTTGCCTGCCTCGCCGCCCTTCTCCCCCTCTGCAAATTGCAACCCCCACCGTAGATTCACGCGCGGCCACGGCACGCCGCCTTCGCTCCGCTCCAGCGCCCGCAATAGCCTCCGCCCGAGATCGTGCGCGAGGTCCAGTAAATGCCCGTCGTAGCTGTACCCCCCGCTCGTGCGCACCGCGGCCCCGCTCCTCCCGAACCACGCATACACACCGCTTTGGGCCTCCTCGTGCGAGAGCGCGAGGGTCGTCGGGACGGGGAGTACCCCGACGGTGGAATTGGGATCCCGGAACTCACCGGTTGCGTACAAGTGCGCGGAGAGCAGGCCCCCGAGCACGCGGATCGTCGCCTCGAAGACTTGCACGCGCGAGTCGATGTCGAAGCCCTGTCCGGGGGCGCCGGTGCGGCGACGCTTCCGCCGCCGCCGCACGGAGGCAGCGGTGTCGGAGGCGTCGGATATGGTCTCGTTGGGGTAGAAGCGAACGCGGAGTTCCTCGACGGTGCGCCAGAAGCGCATCTTGTCGGGGTGGCTGGACTCGGACATGATGGCGAGGGTGGACAGGGTGTCGATGGCAGTGAGGGAGAAGTTCCCGAGGACGTCGTTCAGGCCGAGGTTGAGGGGCTCAGGGGGGCGGGTGCGGTGGTTCCGGGTGCAGCTGAGGGGTTTGATCTATGGGGGCGGGGAGTCAGCGATGGAGGGTCGGGATTGAATGGAAGACCTGCGGATACCTCATCGTGGGGAAAGGCATGTAACATGTAATTGTCGAAACCGTGGTGGAACATGTTGCGGGCTTCTTCTCTGATGAAGAGGGACGGTTAGAAAAAGAAAAAGCTACGTCTGTCTCTGCCACCACTATACACAACTTTCCTTCCCCCCCAGCGAGAAAAGAAATCGGGGGTAAACAGGGCGATACCTCAACTCCCGCATCCGCGCCTTACTCATCCCGAGCGCGTGCGCAACGGGGAGGACTCTGAAAAAGAGATTTCCCTCTCCGGCGGCATGGTGTTTTGATGATGATGATGATGATGATGTTGTTGTTGTTCGACCGACGTCGGCTGCGGACGGGGAGAGAACGACGTGCGCGAGCGCGAGGACGGCGACCCAGAGGAGGCGGCGGGCGACTGAGCCGCGCCAGCGGGCGATCGGACGCGGGTGGTCGTCGCGAGCGGGGATTGGAAGTGGAATCCCGCCGGACTTGGTTTTGGGGGAGTGATCATCTCTCCGCCGAGCGCGGTGCGGAGGTGTAGTCGAGGCCATCGCAGTCTGAATTCGGAATTGCGAGTCTTGCAAAAATTGGGGACAGTGGTATAAATTTTTCCTATGCAACTTTTAAAAAGGTTGTCATACGCCCTGTGATATCGATTTCGCGTGCCCCCACGGCCGATTTTTTTCTTCTGTTTTACCCCAACTTGTGAAAGAGGTGCTTTGTGGCAGGTTTGGAGTGCTTATTAATGGAATTAAAGACTGGGATTTATGTATGGGTGCTGGGGGTTCATGACGCACACGAAGTTTGTGGAGACGTTTTTGCAGTGATGGAGTGTACGCGTGGGTGTGGGTACTCTACTGTACTGACTGGATGTCATCCCATTCACATGCTGCAGGTTAGTTTTTGGTTTAAAAAAAAGACTATGGTAGGCTCTATGCGTGAGAAAAGAAGTGTTGAAAATTTGGGGCGATCGGGAAATCAGATGTCACGCTCAAATCCAGGACAAAAGCTTACCCTTTAAATTTTGTTTTTTGGAACTACCCTCCAAGATTCATTTTGCTTGCTTCACTACTTAAGTAAGAAGCATTTGATTTTTTGTTTTGTTTTTTCGCTAACAATTCCTCGACTCGGACGAATTAGATTCTCTCTCCCTCCATCATATCGCATCAATTTTTTTTCATACATACAATAAGTTAGGTAGGGGTCATTGATTGGGGTTTTTTGGTTTTGTTTTTAGTAAATACAGGGAGATGGGAAGTAGCTACGTAAGCTTAGAGCAGATAAAAATAAAATAAAAAATAAGGAAGTGCAGATATGAGTCATGACACATCAGGAAGGTGGGTCGTTAACATGGTTGGTTGGAGAGAAATGAGGAAGAGATAATGTGAGGGGGGAGGAAGGGAAGGAGGAGGGAGGGATTGGAATGAGGAGGGGAGGAGAGGAAAGGATACAAGAGGGGGGAAATAAGAGGAGAGGAGGAGTAGGGAGGACCAAGGTGAGGGGAAAGAAAATTTGGCGATATTTGCGAGGGTTGCGGGAACAGGGTAACCGATAGGGAACAGAGAAAGAGATTCATGGACAGAAAATAAATATTGTGATAATAAGGACAACGAGAGAAAGAAAAACCCTGTCCTTGAAAGCGACAATTGAGGAAACCCAAACAGCCACCGTGATAAACACAAAACACACACACACACACGTGAAAGGGGAAAAAAAAGACACCACAGCCACCATCTCCAGAGGACTACACCACCCCCCACTGCATGCCGAAATTCGCGGACCCCTTCTTCAACTTTACACCCACCCCGGGCGCCTCCCCTTCCCACTGCGACGTGCTCGCCCGCGTTAACCTCCTGTCGGCTCCGCTGCCGCCCCACTCGTTGTCTAGATCGTCCTCCCCGCCCCCTGCCTCGTCCTCCTCGTCGTCATCGCCGTACCGTGAACTCGACTTGTACCCGAGCGCGGCTATCGCCTGCGCCAGCAGGTCCTGGTCCGGCAGCGATTCGAGCTCGGCGACGGTCAGGCGACGGTTCGGGGTTTGTCCGCGCGCTTTGTAGGGCTTTGCGGCGCGATGAGCGGCAGGCTCGTCCAGGTCGGAGTCCGAGTCGTCTCCGGCGAAAGGGTTGGGGTTCTTCGACAGCGCGGATTCGAAGGCGGCGGCGAGGGAGAAGGCGGCGGTCGCGCGGAGGGCGGTTGGGGATGGGGCGACGGGTGGGGGCCCCGCGGAGGTGTCGAGAGGGTCGATGTTGTCGTCGTATGCAGGGCCGGGTTTTTCGTCGTCCTTCTCCGCGGGCGCGGGGGTCGTGGCGACGGAGATGTATCGTAGCTGCGGTTGCAGCTGGGGCTGCGGCGGCGCAGCGGTCCCGGTTGACAGTAATAGTGCATCGAATGAGCTTACCTTGGGCTTGAGTCTCAGCGGGATGTCCTCCTCTTGCTCCGTATCGTCGTCGTCCTCGCCGCTGAACCTACCCTTGCCTCCTCTTGCCGGCGGCACCCCAGTCGGTACAGGCCCCCTCGGCACCGCGGCAGCGGCAACGGGGGGAGGGGCCCATGGCGCGGTATTTGAGGTCCCGTACGACGGCGGCGACCACGGCGCCCACGGCTGGCCTCCTCCGCTACTTCCTCCTGCAGCGCCCATTCCGAACCCGTAATTCAGTCGCGTGGGCATGCCACCAGCCCCTGCGGGCCCCGCTCCACCCCCACTTGAGCCCTGCGGGTTGCTCAAGCCCCAGAGCAGCCGGTCCATGTTGGAGTTTATTGGGCGAAGGCGGAGAGGGATGTCGTAAGGGTCGCTGCCGTCATCGTCGTCGTCGCCGCTGCCGCACGTGGGGTCGCCGGGGAAGACGCGGGTCGGGCGGGAGCGGGCGTGAGGTGGGACGCCGAACCCAGGGATTGCGGGGCGGGAGGCGCTGGCGAAGCGGGTGCCTGCGCCAGAATTGAACGACATGGTAGAAACTGCGGAAATGCCACAGGGGGGGTCGGATTTTATGGTTTGGAAGCCCGCCACGCCTCGGAAGTGAGATGCGGGTTGGGTTCCTGAGTTGCTTTCAATTTGTGGGATCGCAGCCGGGTGTGTCGTCAGATGTCAGACGTCAGACGTCAGATGTCGGGTGTCAGGTGCCAGGTGGTCAGGTGTCGGCCGTTCGACGTTAGCGTGTCGGGCCAAAGTGCGGTGCTAGCCTAGCCACTCGAGCTCAGAGATCTGTGTTTGCGGGGAATAAAATGCTTCTGGCGTCAGTTCTTGTTTTAGTGTCGGCGTTTTTTTGCGCGTAATCGAGATCGCGAAAATGCGGAGAAGCGAGCGAGGCAAAGGGGAAGGGAGCAACGGGAGGAAAGGGAAGCGAGGGGAGGGGAAGGGAAGGGAGGCAAGGGAGCGCAGGGGGACAGCAAGGGGAACTAACTGCAATTGAAAACGAGAGGAGGGTGGAAGGCGTGCCGTGCCGTTGCTGGTCGGTGGTGGGTGGCAGTTGCGCAGGACGAGTCGAGGAAGGGCGGCGCAAGCGGACTATAGCAGCACAATGCAACGAAAGTGACGTGGGTTCTCGTCGGCTATATGGTGCCCTGTTGGTGTCACAGGTGGTCTGCGCTGCTGGCAATGTCGCAACTAGGAAAACACAGATTTATCCGCAACCCAGAAGAGCAACTCTCTCGAGAATGTGGACTTGTGATTCGAACCAGTTGGGAGCGCAAATATCATAGCCTGCACGTGGACACTTGGGAAGTGTGAGGCGCCGATATCTGGGGAGTATGAGAGGGTTGGCAATGGATGGCGCAACAGATGCAGTAGATCTATAAGTGGTTGGACACGCTGATGGGCTCTGCTCACAACTTGTTTTGTTCCGCGAACCGCTGACAGCGCCTAGCCGTTTTCGTGACGAAGGGTCCTGAGCTGTGGTGGCGGTGAGCTTATGGATTGGATCGATCACGACAGTGAGTTGATGCGAGCGAGGAGGGTTTGGCGCCAGCGATTTTGGGAAGGGAGACGAAGCTGGAGGGTTGACTGATGATTCCCTCACGTTAAATCCATTCGAGTCCAAGTCGCAATGGGGTACCAGGTACAAGCGATTGATGTATCGGGAGAGCGAGAGAAAATTACTAAATCCCGGACCGGAAGAATACTGTACTATATATCTGTTAGGGGCGTATTGTTCTGGAAATGTTCTACGGTAGGAAGCGTGCAGAGCCGAAAATTAAAATACCAGATCCAGGGCGAAGGGAGTATGTAGAGCGTTGATAACGATAAGGATAAGGATAAAGACTAGCGTCACCGCCTGTGCTGTGACGCCACGCTTGTGATTGGCCGCGGTGGTGCCCAAACCAAACAATGCCAGCAATTGAGACGTGCAGCCGGTATGATGCCCCTCACAGATATAAAAGCTAACTTAGTTAGCCCGTGATTTGGTGTGCTGTAATTTCCTATTTAGTGTAGTTACCCCTGCGTTGTCCTGTTTGTGCGCCTCTGTGGGAAATATTCAAGTTACGATTAAAAAGTTTGTGAAAAAATTTAATATAGGTAAGTGACAGGAGGGAAAAAAAAAAAATTCGCTGCGCTGGAAGGGGATCGAAGCTTCGCGGGATAGATTATTGTCGATTTATATGTGGGCCAAAAAAGCTGCTGTGAAATTTTGTGAGGCGAGCGAGCGAGCGCGCGTGGTCCCTGGGGTACTTTGAGTGGGAATAACTTGTCTATGGGTAAAGGAAGTATTGATAGGGGTGACTGAAGTTTATAGTACGTGATAATGCAAGCGGCGTCAGGAAGTGGAGCCCTGAAAATTTGACGGGGCGATACTAATGCCGACTTGGGTGATAATGTGGAGTGATGTCAAGGCTGCGCAGCCTTGTGATGATGCCTATACTATACCGTGAGCGACGAATTTGCTGATTCGGAATGGAATTGCGGGAACAGGCTTGTGATAGCACGCGAAGGTTTGACAACGGGTACCAAAAGCACTTCTGTCACAAGCAACTAAAAGCCCTAGTTGCAAAGTTGAAAAGTTTAGAAAATGTTGGGCTTCCTGCGGTGTACGAGTACTTGTACCAAATCATCTTGGAAATCAATATTGTGCAGAATATGCATACGAAAGAAGGTTCTTGGCCGCAATCGTTACATACTCGTACAATACAAAGCTACCGCGCGAGGCGACGGTGACATGACAGGTATACAAAAGAGAATAAAGACCACGATGCTGAAACAAGACACGAAAAAAAAAAAGAACAGCGTAAAGGAAATGTGAGTGGAATGGGGGAGGCATGCGAGTACTTACCGCTTGAGTCTTGCGACCACCGGGGAAAATCCGCAATAGGAGTATCCTGTGAGGTTCTCCAATTGGCGCCCCACTGAAAGCCTTGCGATCGGGATGATGCCGGTGATGTCGGTGATGTGGGTTCAATTTGGGGTTCAGTTGTTGGCTGCTTGTGACTGGGGGATCGGAGGTCAGGAACTAGACGGGAGAGGTAAAGTTTAGAGGTTCCGATCGAAGGAAGGTTTCGTTCGTTGGCGACAAGGCTGGCTGGCCGGATACGCAATTGGACCGTGTGAGCCGAGATGTCAGGCTGATGTGTCTGGCGAGACGTGGAACGATGTTAGCAGTTTGACAGATGGAAAAGAAAGGGAAGCACGAGACAGGGTAAAATCTGGTATTAAAAAAGTAAAGAGGAGAAAAAGGAATCAAGGAACAATAAGATAGCGGCAAAGGGCGGGACGGTACCGTACCCGCAAATCGTGTGGTTATAGTTTAGTGACAGGAGTATTTCTGGTGAAAGGGTAGTATCGGCACTCTCGGCACCGGTGAAGGAAGAAGGAACTTGGTCTGGTTTGCAAGAATGGACCTTGTAGATATCTTTTTTCTTTCCTTTCGAGATTTTTTCTTTTTCCCTTTTTCTTCTTTTTTTTTTTTTTTCTTTCTCTTGTGCTGCGTCCTGCGATGCCCTGGTGATGATACTGAATTGCTTCTTTGCTTAAGCTAGTACGCAATCTGGAATTCTTCTAGATAACCGGAGGATTGATTGGAGGAGTGGGGTTGGAAAGGATAGGATAGTTTTTATGTGGTCGAGATTGGAATATATTTACAGTTTCGATTTTTTTGCTTTAGTGCGGAGACTAATATTTTCCTTGGGTCCTAGGTTTTTGCGCGATTACTGTAGATGGTGGGGAAGCAATCTTGTGAAGGTGAAGGGGTTACATTGACGAAGAGGGGCATGTATCATGAAACTCACTCACAGTTCGCCCGAAGAAATGGTTCCCGAGCTAAATGACGAATTGGGGAGTCAGCACCCCTGGTCCCTTGTGACACGAACAATCGTTCCGAGCCGAGGGCTGAAGCGGGTACCCATGGGAGAAGTCGGGAGGAGGCTTTGGAAGTACGCTGAGAGTTGTAACTTAGATATGTCAAAGGCATATACTTTGTGGCGGGAAGTGCTGGCCCCCATGGGAAGAACACGGCAAAATTTGCAAAGCGGGAGTTTACTGTGTCGCCAGTGCCCACGAATCGTGGGAATCGATTTGAGGCTGCTATGGATTTTTTGTCACTACATTGCTCAAGGGCCGTTCTGTACAGTGCGGTGATTGAGTGGAAAAATATCATGTACTTTCTTAATTACCCATGTTAATTTTCTGGAGGGTGCAAAGATCGAACAAAACAGGCATGAGGGCCGTGATGCCAATGAGGGGTGTGGTAAAAGCATAACCTGATGCATTTGATATTCCATGGATTGATACATGGATATATCACAATCTTGTACTCGGAAAATTCATGGGACATGGTGATTTGTATACATGCGCATATTTTGAATTAATGAAAATGCAATATTTGTGAGTGATCGTCTGCAAGCTGCGCTTCACTTTACAGAATTGCTCCCCTGCGTTGATCTGAGGGGGTTCGAGATGAGGAGAGAAGTGGGTTTTTTTTTTTTTTTTTTTTTGCGAGGAGGGATGAAATATGCTCAGTTTATTGGACTTGGGTATTGGGGTAGCGGACATGAACAGTGGTTTACTTCAGTCGCTAATAGTGTTTTTCGCAACGCTAAGGTGTGACATATCCAGAACGAAAATATACCGTGAGGTATAAAACGAAAAGAAATCTAAAAACGAAAATATCCAGATTGATGGTTAAATAGTCATGGGATTGAATGTCATCCCGAAAATTTTAAAGTTGACACCCTTCAGGCGCTGGTGCCAAGTGGGGCTGCAAAGTTCTCGAATAAGTGTTGCAGCGGTGATTATGGTGTGGTCACAGGCTTGTGCTGGGATAGGCGAATGCGGAGCAGGAGGTGAACATGAGATTTAGTATTCATGCGGGACATTTTGTGTTCCCATGATGTTTGGGGCCTGGTGTGCGTGTGCGCGGAGGTCTGGTTAACTTAATCGAAGGACAACGCAGCGCTAATGTCCGGGAGCCGCATTGGAGATAGTCGAATTTTGATATTCTTTCGATGTTGAATTCATCCATATTTGAGCAAAATGCTATTAAGCCTATTAGCCTATTTCCCTTCCCTTGCTTGTCGAGTGTTAGCTTTTGACATTCTTGGCATATTTCAATGGCATTCTGGCTCCAGAGCTTGCGGGGTAAAACATCTAGGCAACAATGCACAACGCCTGATCAGCACGTCGCCTTCCAAAATGCTTACCCCACATTCTCGGCTGTGCAGTCCTGTCCCAAGTGTTGAACTCGAGGGTGACTCAATTTTTGCGTGCTAGGCTCCATAGAGTATTCACACCGGTCTCTAGCTCAGTGGAACGCAGCGGATGACTTCGCTGTTCTAACTGCCGATGGGCTTATAGGCATGGAGTAGCATAGGCTTATCTTTAGCTCTGGTGTCCCCATAATTGGTATGGTGATGTGCATCAATAAGGGACCCGTGTCAGCCGAAATTATGGGCTTAAAGTTGAGACTCTTCCTTGTCACCCAACCAGATCTGATTGAAGTGTAAACCCCATAGATAAGTACTATTTCGTCTGCTCTACAACTTGATGATATCCGATTTAAAAAATATGAAGGCGTTGCTGAGTTATAGGATTTTGAAAACCTTATACTTTGTATGAGAAGCCCTTGAAATGTAAAATGCCAAAGTAGCCAAGAATTTAGAATTAGTACTAGTGTAAGTCAAATTCTAACTAAATAAGGAAGTGATCTACCTAATCCTCGGTTGTGTACCATCTAGAGATATGCTTCCATAGTACGCAAACATCTATAAAAAAAAGAGATTAATGATAATATCAGAAATATGTAACAGGCCTGTAGACCATGTTGATATCTGAGCTCAATAGCAGAAAAGTCCATATCTATTATATTTTCATCAACTCCTGATAAACATTTGTTGCCATGCTCAAATCGTGAATCTCCTGTGCATCACGTTGTTCCTCCTTGATCTGACTCAAATTTATCTTCCAAAGATTCTTCACTTTGCTAAATACAATGGAAGTATCCACTTTCACTGTAACTGATATTTTTTACTTCCTGCTAGCAGCAGAGCGCAGGCAAGGTCTTCTTCACTTAGTAGGACGAGGCATTTGGCATAGATGAGGCCATCATGTTCTACAGAACTAGTCTCTCTATAGAGAACAAGTAAGTAGAATATGCTCACTCTTAGGAACTTCGCTCAAGTTGTTCGATGTCAAAAAACAGGTTCGTTATAGGGATATGTGGTACTGAATTTGCGAAGTTGTGGGCTCAGGGGCTAGCAGGCGACAACAGTACAAGGGGAACAAGACAATTTTTGTCATATTAGTCAGCAAGCGGGCGAATGTAACAACTGGTGATGCACATCACCATATCGATAAAAAGCTACATTCCTATGAAACAGGGGTGAAAAAACATGTAAAGATCGGGGTGGTTTCACAATCAAAGTGGTTCGCGGGACAGAGCCTGCACCGAAGATGACAGTATGAGTGGGATGGCTTTTGCAATTGCGAATGTGGATGTTCTAAATTGTGTGCACTGGTGTACGATGTAAGAGATTTGCTGATTACTCGGAGCTCCCATGACATGAACCTTATGTAGCACGGCATACATAAAAGCTTGTCAAGTGCTGACAGTCTTAAATTCCTTTTTCTCCTACATATGCCGATCCTATCATCTGCCAATCACAACTAATCTCGCCTGAATATGCCACAAAAAAACAAACATGGGATGTCGCTGACCTTGTTTCTGTCAGATATGTATGCAGGGTTCTGCAACAGAGTGGCATGTGAATGGCTTGGCGCAAGCGAATGTCGAAGGGACAGATCGACGCGAAAATTGTGGGACAAGGATGATCACGTGTGTGGTTGAGACGTTATCACAAGCAAGTCTGCGGCGGCATGAGTATCATACAGGTACAGTTTGGAAGGTTGGCGTTAAATATAACGGGCAGGGAATTTTGAAAATCGGCTGGCTGAGAAACGGGGGATGATCAGAGAAGATCATCTGGTGATCATCAGAACAGTGAAACGCTGCGGAACTGTGACGGCATGGTGATTAACGTGCGGTTGGATAATTGAGCGTTTTGTGAAGTTGTATGTTGGTATGTGAGCAGCATATCTTTGCCTGAGTACTATGTACTCGCATGTCAGTGGACATATTTGTACAACTGTGGACTAGCTTCGGCGTGAGTTTGTTGTTTGTTACTATGTGAATTAGGAAAAGGGACATGTATTCCGGACCACCAACAGAACTTTGCTTGAGCAACAGGTTCTTTTTGACGTAACCCCGCTTATCGCAGTTCGCTACGGCAGGGCAGGCAGGGACAATCTTTTTTTTTTTTTAATATCACGTGACCCCGCATGCAGCTATTCGCCATGGCAGGGCAGGCAGGGACAATCAAATACGGGCTATGTTACATGTACAGTACCCCATAAAGAAAAAGGTGAATGGGCAGCAGTAACAGGCAGTGGTACTGCCGCACTCGTGCTGATCGGACTAATTATGTTTCACAAGATCAGCGTGGCGACATTAAGATGAAACTTCACTTCTGTAATCTCTAGTACAGATTTCGAACCACTCGTACTGTATCAGCTGACCAGCCCCAAAATTGGGACTATGCTGACGTTGGATATTAGTTGTACTGCATGAATCAATCGTGCAACGGAGTATTCACCTTATTTCAACCTCTAATACTGGATCAAGTGCGCCACTCGCCCTGCCATGGCGAGCAGCTGCAAGCGGGGTCACGTGAAATAAAAAAAAAAAAAAAAGGCGCCACTTACGATGATCAAGGTTAGCAAGGTAGTCGATTTTTTGCTCTCTCTCTCTCTCTCTTTTTTTCTTTCTTTCTTTTTTCCCTAAATATATCACATCACCCTGCAGCTGTTCGCCATGGTGGGCAGGCAGTCAATTAATAGAGTTCGAATAGTTACCCAAAATAAGATCAGCAGGTGAAGTAATCAAGTTGTTCAATCAGAGTACAACCACATTAACGCGAGCTTCTCAGAATGATAACAAGGTATTTACGTCATGGCTGTGCGGCATCGAGAGACAGCTCAATATGCTTCATCTATCTTGCCTTGTCAGATCAGCGACCAACCAATTTCTTCGACTCCCTTAGAATGTATATAGAACCTTTTCGCTCAATAACTTTCATTACTACATGTCAGCCCTTACTAGATTAAGCACTCGGCCTAGACAATATCTAGTATAAGAAGTTCGGCAGTGCATAAGATTGAGAGTGCGGAGGCGTTTGCGTCTTCACAAAATGAAATTGTGATGAATGGCCAACTACAGTGCAGTGCGAACTGTCTGAGGAAATTCTCGAGATCGGACAGCCAGGCGCACCGATACGTGCGGTGTCAGCCTTACCTTAGATGTGGATCACCGTAGACAGTCCGTCAGCCGAGCCGCACCATACACATATAGCAATACGGGATCATCTTACGCTGTCCCGAGAGACAGACCGGGCAGTTCGGAGAGTCCGTGCGGACTGCCCGGAGATATTCCGTATAATCTCCACTGTTTCCGCTTCGTCCCTTGGACCTAAAAGGACCTCAACGGTCACGACCTACTCTTCCTTCCTCTAGTAACACATGCCTCCGATCGTGCGATAAAATTTACCGAAGACCCAAAAGGACCCATTTCAGCATAGCTAGTATATAAACGGCCATTGGGTATTCATACCTCTTGTGTTTTATTGCTTGAGTTCCAGTTTCAACCCGATCTTGTACGACTAGAACGCGTATGCGAATTTTGGCGAACAGATCCACAGGACAAATTCATTGAGGCCTAAAGGAGCTGACAACCCCCCATCACATAGGAGGCAAGATGGTACTTGGAGTATGGCAGTTGCTGTCACTAGGCTCGGGACTCCCGGTAGTAGTCTTGAAGCGAATAGACCAAATCGTAACGCCGACGATACAGAAATGGGAGAAAGCGTTGAACGACTGTACCTATATTTTGTGGCTCGCATTATTGGTGGTGCTAGGTTCAGTCATTGGAATCTCGATCAGGATGACGTTGCATGACTACCACTCTCAACAAGGACAATGCCCCGAGCAACGTGGCATTGCAGATATGTATGGCATTGGGATCCGCATCAGTGTGTATCTCCAACTGTTCAGGACGGTTACCATTGACCAGCTATATCCAAATCATGCCGCTGCAATGGCTCCAGCGAATATGTGGGTCTTCTTCGCGTTGAACGCCGCCCTATGGGTAATGCTTTCCGACAGAACCGTGAGTACAGTCGACCAGTATCTTGTCATCGCCTTGGGAAATGGAATTGCAGATGCTGCTATTAGAGGAAATGTTGGTGACAGCAGAAGACGAGTAGAACCGGCAGTGATCATTCTTTCACGTCGTGTGGTGATTTTTTCCTGGAGAGTGTCCGTGTTTCTCTTCTGGTGGTATAGACTACCTGCTAGTGAGCAAAGAACAAATCAAACACAACGGGATCTTGGGACACCTTGCGGTCCATTCGGCTGGTTATTCACCAAGATGCCACTGTCAACTGGAACAGCTTTCTATTTATTCCATCAGGTCTATAGCATGGGAGCTTTGATATATGCTGGCATCTGGATGTTAAATTCCATCTTCACCTTAGGAACACTATACTGCTTCCTAGTACAACTCCCTCGAAGTCATCAGAAACTCTCAAATCGGACGTGGCTGCTTCTATTGCACTATTCGGTGGTGGTCCCACAGTGTGATCTCATCCTGATAATCCGTGGCCCATGCGCTAGCTCCCCCGATACTACATTTGTAAGTTCAATTCTCTGTTAAAAAGGCGGTGTAACTCAAGAAGTTTCATTCTCATGTCCGGCTACCCCTTGGTGACAGGCATGCTAACCCTCTATAGAAGCAGCTACTCTCGGGCAATGCCAAGGAGCTGGAGGAACGATGCCTTAGCCATGTGGTCCACCAGTATTCCCTCTCACGCAGTGTAGTGGACCTTCAGGAACTGCCAAACTGGGAACATCTGCAAAGGGAGCAGAAATTACTCTGTAAGCACAACGAACAAAGAACCGGCTTGCTCAAGAGCTTTTATGCCATGTCAACCAAGGGAGCGACTATCTTATTTACAATCTTGACTGTCGAAATCACTCTGAAACTGAACAAGGTAGTCCAAATCAATGATTTGCTGGCTGTAGGGCAGATAGTGGCCCTGCTGATTGCAGTGGGGGAGTTAGGCACCTTGACTATGAACCTTTGTAGTGATTATTGTGAAGAAAAGGATAAACAATTGACAACAATGGTACGAATGGCAATCGGAAGAAGGAGACGGGTTTCGACAGTTTGAAGAGGCAGTAGCGGCGAGCACTTACATAGTTTGATTTTGTAACTCGATTTGTACTTTGGTTTTGTTGAGTATTTTGTTTTGCAGGCCACCTTGTAGCTTTCAACATAGTCCGGAACGGCCGCACACGAGTATTGAATTAATTCTTTCTTTTTTTACGGGCAAAGAGGCAAGAAAACAAATATGCACGGCCCAGTGTTTCCAACCGGCCAGGCCTGAAACCGCCTGGGGCGGCCCCGGCGGAGCTTTTGATGGCCTGGACCAAGGCGCACCCATTCCAGCCAAAGCCACCCTATTACTTTAATCCCAAAGTTTAGTCCATTCACCATCCTTCGCTTAACCAAACTTTCCATAATTTTCCTACCCGCAAATACAATGTCCAGGACCACTGCTTCCACCAGCGATTCCATCCCAATTAGCGAGCCCGCTACAGATACCTCCTCACAGCCAACGAAGGAGCATGCGAATCAGCGTAAATGTAAGTCCAGTAACTATCTCAATGAAGGGGATGCGGCAGTCTGCGCGTGGTGCGGCACCGACATTCCTGAGTAAAGGTTATTGTGAGAGCGAATCCGAATTGAGGGGCATAAGGTAGTTGATAGCTGTTCATGGATGTCTTTATTTTTATGTTTTTATTTTTCATTTAGGATTTGGATTTTGTGGTTTTGGTGGATAGAATGGCAGGTGTACGGTCTAAATAAGACTTGAATACTGTGTTTAGAATGATATTGCCAACAATGGATACTTAGGATAATGAAACAAAAAATATTGAAGATACTCAGTGTTTCAAATACATGAGGTTTAAACTTGGCGTAAACAGGCGCAACTTTTACGCCTCAGTTTACACTTAGTAGAGAAAAACATGCTCTCAAGTGTTTAGACAAATACCTGATTAGCACCCGTGCATATCAAATTTGATGCAGCGCAGGTAAAGTGATGAAGTACTGAATTACGTGTCCACAGACTTAAGATCATGAGGATTAAGGTTGCTAATGATGGGAGAAGTAGTGGTCAAAAGGTTTAGAAACAGAAGTGCCTTCAGGGTAATGGCAGAACGTGAGCCTTTGAGAATAGAACAGGGTCCTCGAAAATGGATGGAGCCAACATGGATGGATTCATTTCTATGCCATGATTGCGACGGCGATAATAACGAGATATAAACACACTAGTGGAAAAATTTCTTACGCTCCAGAATTTAGCGCAATATCGCGATTGTGCGCAATAGCCCAGTGGCACTCAATACCCCTCAGTGAGGGTGGAGTCGCATGCGATTATCGTAATAAACGCGGCTGAATCGTTCTCATGGCGCAGCAGCAATGCTTCCCAACGAGAGATGTACGTTGTCAAAGCTTATGAGAATAGTAAACATACAAGTTAAGAGCATTGTGTAGAAGTGCGGTGGCCAGGAGAGATTGCATCAACTGTGTAAAGCTTGTAATGGTTTTGTAGAGCAAACTAGGAAAGAATGGAATAGGTTATAGCACAAACAGAAGTGACATTACTACGAGTAGATACTGGTTGATGATACACCTTGCTCACGCATGAACATCTACTAGTAGGTGTAATATCGTGGTTTCAAGTAGGTATTCAATGGTGGACAGAAGCATTATTGTCATTGTAGATGCGTGTAACAATAGGCTCTCGTGGTGTACTGCATAGTTATTAGTCCAATTCCCAAGCAGGATAAAGGTTCAAAGATGGTCTGATCTCATTCATGTGCACCCACTGGTATGGCCCGAAATCACCAAGAATATCTGGTATTCATATTATATTCATCATTTTAGCGATACTGTATTTTATGGTGAAGCGGGTCACGACGCAGAAGCGGGTCACATATTTTTAGAGAATTGAAAATTAAATTTATTCCCCCTATGCTCTTAATACCTTCATATTACTACTTTCTCCACTTGCTCAAGGTAGTTCAATGGCACGAGAGTGGGGTATTGGAGTGGTGAGACATGTGGGGTGGTAGTGGTCTGTGTGCTGGAGTGGGTGGGGGCCAATGGGTAGGTTACCGAGAAAGCAGGAATTCTGACCATAATTATACCCAGAATATCTTTCTATGCAATTTTTAACCCGGTAGAGGCTCAATTCCATAAAGGCAATAATCTAGCATAATTACAGCATGCTGTGGTAATTCTAGCAGAAGTTACATGCCTGGAACTAGAGGTAGAAGTTAGCCGAGCAGGTAATGAGGAGGAGTTTCAGGTATTTTAGGTCATTGTGCATCCAATAATTTAGTGAAGCTTTAGCAATCGAGGATATGCATTTATGACATCTGTAATAAGTTTTTTACATCTTCACCACTTAGATTTTTGTATTATGTTATGTAGGTATACTCCCTATAATGTGTGGAAATTAAAACTGGGAAGCCGGGTATTATGCACTAGCTAAATCCTTTACTACTGCCAACTGCATCAACTATATAATAGCTATTTGGCCAAATAATCCTGGTCAGTGGAATATATCTGAGTTAGTAAGTGAGCTGTTTTCTATTGATATAAAAAGACATATAACTACTTAGTAACCTCTATAGCTTACATAAGACCGGAGGTTGTAAGTGCAGAAAATTACTATCTACCAGTTGTTAGACCAAAAGGGCAATTGATAAGTATGAACTACTGCTCACTAGCTGCCAGTATAGCACTTCACAACTTTATATATTGCATGTGCATGACGTCGCATATGCTATATACCCGCTCTTGTGCACTGCTCTATATCATCTATCTAGGAGTAATGAGCAACTCCGTGTCAGGTCATATATGTGCTGCTGATTATTGCAATACTTACCAACTGCCATATATTGTACCCATTGGCCCCCACCCACTCCAGCACACAGACCACTACCACCCCACATGTCTCACCACTCCAATACCCCACTCTCGTGCCATTGAACTACCTTGAGCAAGTGGAGAAAGTAGTAATATGAAGGTATTAAGAGCATAGGGGGAATAAATTTAATTTTCAATTCTCTAAAAATATGTGACCCGCTTCTGCGTCGTGACCCGCTTCACCATAAAATACAGTAGCTTGCCATATATACCTGAAACGAGCTAATGATATATACTAGCGGCCGAGCAATTATCATATGTATGGCTGCTCCCGTTACGATTGACTGAATCTACAAATGGATCGGATCATTGCGACTATCATAACATTGGATAGCGGAGCCCCATCACCACCATACAGACGGACCCGGCGGAGCCCACACCTGAAGCCCTTGGCTTCAGCCCAATCCACACCACACTCGCGGAGGAGCCGTCCCCCCTCCTGCAGCGACCCCCACCCTGACACCCGCCGGGAACAATGCGCGGAACAGAAAGCGCAAAGGCAAGATGCCGTCCAGCCAGGACGCTTATACCTTGAAGCGCCAGCTGAGCGACAAGGAGGCAAAGAAGATAGCCTCAACACCCCCGGTCGATAATCCACTCAATGCAGGCGGTACGCCTGCCACCACCGAAACACCGAAACCACCGACTCTCACACCCACTCCCTCCTCCCGCCCCCAGGCCTCATCTCCACGCCCCAAGGCCAGCCCACACGCCCCGACCAGCCACGACAACACCATCACCACGAAACACGGCATTGTCGTTCACAACATAGCCCTGAGGAAAGACTTGGGGAATGTCAGAAGATGGTTGGAGGCCTCCAATAAAGACGTAGGGAAGATCCTAGGGATCAGATGGCTACGGAAGAAGACAATCTTAGTGGAGGAAGGCAAGAAGACAAGCTCGGCGGTGGTATACCTAGAGACACAGAAGGAAATTGGGAAAGTGAAACTTGGAGGAAGGTGGCTGCGGACAAGTGTGTACGAGCCGGACAGAGGAAGGAAATAGACAGGTCTCGGCACACGTCTTCCGGTTTTGACATTCCTCCCGCATCATGTACGAGCATCGCGGGAACCACATGTATTTATTTATCTACTATCTTTCTTTCATTTTTAATAAACCCTCGCCATAGCCCATAGGGCGGCATGCGAGTACTGATATAAAAAAAAAAAAGAAGAAAAAAAAAATTGGATAGCGGAAGTTTGTAATTTTCCGTTTCTTCCGTTGGTGTCTATCGTAGCCCTTCGAGCGGTATACGAGAACTGATACTGTCCAGGGAAAGGTGATATAACTCTACTGTTGCATTAGTCTCGCTGCACCATCTTTCTGACCGAAGGTGCGCGAAGATGGGGCATCAGGATTCCAAACCTCGCTGTATAGCGATACTGTGACTCCAGTACCAACGGCCTAAGCGCAGGTCGGAGAAACGGCTACTAACGGTGCATATATAGGGTGGCGAGGCGGCCTCGCAGGATGTCTAGAGGAGTGTTCTGAGCCGGGAGAAACTTCCGGAGGAACCGGAGCGTGGAACATAGCGAGAGGTAACTGCAGACCGCATCTGGGAGAAACCATCCATTTCCGATACCTCCGGGGGGTTGGTACAGGACATCGCGACTTTTGGAGAGGGGTCCCGGGACTGTCTGCGCTTCCCGGGACTGTCTGCGCTTCCCGGGACTGTCTGCGCTTCCCGGGATTGTCTGCGCTTCCCGGGACTGTCTGCGCTTCCCGGGACTGTCTGCGCTTCCCGGGACTGTCTGCGCTTCCCGGGACTGTCTGCGCTTCCCGGGACTGTCTGCGCTTCCCGGGACTGTCTGCGCTTCCCGGGACTGTCGGCGTTTCCCGGGACTGTCTGCGCAGACAGTCTCGAGACATCCAAGCTGGGATAGAAATCCAAGCAACTCATATCTAGCAATCATTCAGCGTTGCAAAATTTTGTTTTCTTGTTTATTCTCCCTCCGTTTTCGCCTTCATTTCTCTTCTCTTTCTTCCTCGTTTTTCTATTTGCTGGGTTTTTCCGTCTGTGGGTACTTTCAATTCTGTTTTGCTGCTGTTTTGTTTGTTAATCGCCCATTGCAGCGACAGTGAGCAGAAAACTGTACGTACACTATTATTGGTGCAGGAACATGATGGTACAACAGTATAGAAACACGCAACTTTAAACCATTGCTTAAGTAATACATCTGCCAAGACCCTAAGTACGTACTAGTAGTAACGCCTGGTTCGAGGCTAAATTGGAAGTGATCTACTATGTACTGTTGGAAAAGCCCACAAAAAGCACAGCACCATCACAGAAAAAAAAAATTATTAGATGGCTTAATGTCAATTACGTTCGATGCCAGCAATCGTCCCTTCCTGTAGCATAGTTCCTTCTCGGCTTAGGCAACTGCGTTCTATTAGCTCCTCGCTACAACCCGTGTGCGCTATACCTTGGCAGCAACCACACCAGACACCCCTAAGTATGATACGGTATGGTGACTTCGAAGCATGATGAGTATGTATTCATATGCATGTTATGAAGTATAGCAAGCGTGGTGGCAGCATAGCATGATAAGTATGTGTAGCATGGTGGAAGATTGAACGCAGTGGAGAGCGGGAGTGGATCAGTGCAGGGGGGTGCTAGGGGGGAGGTATGGGAGTAGGAGCATGGTGAATGGAGGGCCTCACGGTTGGGAGGCCAGTTACTGCATGTGACGAGGTACTGTAAAAGTTTCTGACAGCCTGTGCCAAGCCAGATTTGACTCACACGTGCATGATAGCCATATGTAAAGTAGTTGATGAGCGACGACCGCAGCTCCCGTCGCGGAGCCAAGCTTACGCTTGGCGGCTCAAGTGCATGAGGGGCCTGAAATATGTACGGTAGTGACCAGATCATAAATTTAAATCGTCAACCCTGCCGATCGCCATACGGTATTCGCCGCTAGGTTATTCGCTAGCTACCCTCATATTCAAATATACGGAACCCAAACCTACGACCTGATCGCACCCTGTGCCAGAATCCCACTTTCAGCTTGACCATGTCTCGCACTCGCCGTGAAAACGTATTCCGCTTGCGCTGTCTCGCGCCGGACCTCGACCATCGCCAGTACATTCCCGCAAGTAGCCTCGCGAGCTTCTTTTGTTCGGAGATGCCGCAGCAGTACCTGCTTCCCATGATTGCGGTGCCAGTGGACGAGGCAACTACCGAAGCAATTCGACGAGACACCGCCGCCAGACGACCGCTTTCAGCTGTTACAGTCACAGCTAGTAACTACTATGACCCAAGCCTCATTGGCATTCTGGCTAAGCTTCCTCTCGAGCTTTTGCTGTACCTAGCCGAGTTCATGGATATGCAGTCGCTCTACAATTTCCGATTTACAAACCGCTTTTTTTGGACGTTTCTGCGGCAACCCCACCGAAAAAGCTTCCGCCGCACGCTTGCGCCGTGGGCGAACACGGCCCTTTTCCTCGTTGACCAAAAGGCCATGAAACTTCCGCCCTTCTTAGAAAGAACATGCCCCAACTTAGCACCAGACAACAGACCAAGAAATATATACGAAGCCGCAAACATATTTCGTGACGTGAAGCCATTCTCCGTGTCTGTCCCGCATTACACTGGTGTGCCGACTCTAAAGCTCCTATCTCCACTTTTGCGAAAGCAGTATTACCCACCAGATAAGGACTGGGTGTTGCGAAATCATGTGACGAAGGAGTATGTCCAAGCAAAGGGGCTCACAGAGGCGAAACCATCTGAGCATGAATGGCCTGATGTTTATTTCCACATGCCCGATGATGTGGATAGTGATTACGACGAGCAGGACTCGGATTATGTGTATGACGGTGATAATTGGGTTGAAAACTCCGATGAGGAGGCGGAACAAGTGCGAAAACAGGAAGAGCGGGAGGTTAGCCTTGCAAAGACGCCTGAGCGGGTTTTGAAGCTAATTGAGGATTTAATTGACCGACGTGAAATCATACAGCATGGCAAACCCGGAAGTGGCCGGGTGGATGCAATGCACCCACTCGGGTTCGGTCTAGGCCACGTACTCGCACTGAAAATCCTGTGGAGTGGTGGCGCGCACCTAGTCCGTCGCAGACTTATGATCCACGGTTGCTATCTCCCGGGCGCAGCGATGGGACCGTGGGCTGGGCATACATTCGATGTCGTGACGAATGAGACCCTGACGGCTGAGCTTGGGAGGGACCCGGACGACGGGACAAAGGTATCCGACCAGGAGGACCTAGAGTGGAGGGATATTACTGCGAGTGTGAGAACGGATTTGTTGATGATGTATCTTGTCAACGATTGGGACGTGATGCCGCCCCCGCGTGATGTGGCAAAGGCGGCGGGTGGGAGGAAGAAGTTCGGCAAATTGCTGGAGCTACTAAAGGAGAGACGACGACGTGCAGCAGTATAGAGCAACCAACACGTATCTTGGTGGCGTTTAGGGCGAGGTGGAGGGTTTGTCTTTTCTATGGCATGTATGCTGATTTCGATAGGTTCACGAAGTCTGAGTATTGGAATTGGTCATGTATGTCTTGCGAACTGGTAGAATACCAATTTCACAGAAGGGTCATGTAACTAAGTACAAAGCCCATTTGTTCTTGTGTTTCAATCGACGGTGACTACAATAGGTATTGCTCGCATTCGCGATTAATGTGGCTTGACTTGATAAGGTTCTGCAATCTTCCAAGATACGTGGCCAGCGAAGTGTCTACATACTATATTCTGTGCGACTTCTGCTACTTTGCAACATGCCAATGTCTCCTGCAATCCCAAAGTCTTTGAGTGAAGTACTAGGCATACGATGCTGTCTTGTTCGATTCAATAAACCTAAAATATACGGGAGGCCTTACTTATACGTGAGGGTGAGGGAAGAGAGCGAGTGTAGATATTGCTACCTAAGGAATAGAATAACGAAGTCCCGTTTTCTGCCATATCTGGTAACCTCTATGCGGGGTTATCTATTTGAAACGAAAAGAGAGAAAAGAGGAAAAAAATAGAAGTCACGTGGTAGCAACGTGACCCACCGAGCAAGTTCATACCTGTATTGGAATGTCTTGACTCCTCTTGATCTGTGTTTCACAATGATTAGGTATAGAAGTGTAAACAGCAGCAGCGCAGCATGTATTCTAATTCTAAACAAGAAACGAGCATGCAAAATCGCAACGTCACCAGTTTGACGCGAAGCGCTGTTTATTTTTCGAATTATTAGAAAGGACGAATTGAAATTTGCATTTAATGCTAGCTAGGTACGAGGGGTTGTGGTAGCAATTACCCTTTCACGTGATTGTAGGAATGTCTATAACGAAAACAGAAACATATGGGTAGAGAAAGAAGTCCATGCAGACAGAAAGAACATGATGGAGAGAGAAAGAACGAGATGGAGGGCTGAACGGTACACTATGCAGTTGTGGGAAGGCAGTGCGGGTGAGGGCAACTGCAGTAGCTTAAAACGAAAGGAGCAGGTATACTGTGAGGGCGTCGAGTGTCAGGTCAGAGCACCATGAGTCACGTGAGCCACATGATTAAGGCTCGTGAGGGAAGCTTAATGCACGGTCCCGAGGAGATTTACATAGAATCTACTAGTACATATACATCTTCTTCAGCCTACACCTCATTCATTCATTCATTCGCTCATTCATCATATCGCCTTCCCGTATGTGAACACTATACAGCTCCTGATGACCTCCCAGCAATGTACCTAGCGATAGAGCCATGTTTCCCTGCGCGCTCACACCGTTTTCCAAGTTACGGCAAAAGCTGGGGCCCATCCGTGACGAACTACGCTGGCAGCCCATACTTCATCCCAAGCCGTTGAAAGAACGAGAATATCGAGCCTTTCGGGATAGCTTGACGATACATAGTCGACTGCCACCAAGCCGCACACGAACCTGAGAGTCTCGCTTAGTAAAACTCCATTGATGTGCACTCGTATGACAAGTAATTGTACTCACCTTCAACTGGTCCCGCTTCCGCAAACCCCAACACGGTCAGTATCCATGGGGACAGAATGATCAAAATCCCGACCGCCAGAACCGAGCACACAATAATGGGGTGGTCAAGTGCGAATTCTTTCGCTGCAGAGGTCGCCTTTTGGCAGGCTTCAAACATGGCCTGGCCCATCGGGGCGCCATTCTGTATGGCTTCCTGAATTCCGTTGAAGACGGCAAGGGCAATGCTTTCGGTCCATCCGTTCGTGGTCACGATGTCGTGGAGCTTGAGTTCGAGTTCGCGGCCGGGCTTTTCGGCGTGGAGAAGAGCGGAGACGACGTCGGCTGCGATTTCTTGAGAAGTGCGACGTACGGGGTTGCAAGTGGTTTTGGAAAGGGGCTTTTCGGAGAGGAGAGTGTAGGAGGCATCGTCATCATCGGCCCTGCCAGTGAGGCACTCGGCAATATAATTGCACAGAGACATTTTGAATTAGGATAGTTGTAGTTATTGGTTGGTGGTAAAGGTGAGCAGCGTGGTAGATGTGGGATAACTTATAAAGAAAAGAAATATTGTAGAGTCGTGACGTTGGACAAGTCGTAAAAGAAGTGAGAAAAGGAAACAGATTCAGACGTACTTCTGGCGTGTCGGACAATGCAGGAACCGTCTGCCTCGCAGCTTTACTTTTCCCCGTTGCATGCAAGGGTGCCTACCTAGCAATTGATTGGTGAAGCGTACTCGCTACCAGCATAAAGTGCGTTGTTGCAAGGACTGTGCGTGGGGTCCGTCCGGCTGCAGGATAGTGGCACGGTAGGTTAACGTGACTCAGTCAGTCAGGCCTCCAACTAACCGTTTTTCGCCCTGCAAATAAGATTTGTGATTGCATTTGAGCTCAATAGCCAGCTCGTGTCTTTTTATATTTTATTTTTTATATATGTCGTACTCTTACTGGCTCATATTCCTTGTTCGCTGTGGGTCCCCTTATCGCCTTCAGCCCCCATAGCCATCTCCTTCCAAGCCTCGCACCTAAACAGACGTCTGCGGTCGTGTCCTCCTCTGTTCCGCACCATCTACATTCCGGGACATCCGCTTTCCCTATTTTGTAGCTCTATGCCTTAAGTGCCCTCCCACCCACCAGGCTTCCCGACGTGCAGGTCAGTCGACCCAATCGCTAGAGGGGCCTGTAGCCCAAGTTCAGCCTGTTTCTGTCTTCTGCTCAACGCCTCTTCGCCAACATCCTCATGCATGCCTCCACTTCTACCTGCTGGGGCTTATCTGCGCTGCCTTATCCACTTCTTCATTGCCCTTTAGTCTCTTGTCTTGAGGTATCTGCTGGTGTCTAGAGGGCGCATGATGAGTAACTGTGAGAGTGAGTGTACTCTACTCTACAAAAACAGAGAAATGCATTGAACTGAACAGGTCTACGGTATTGGGCTGTGAATGCTTGACAGCACGAGAATAATTCTAAGTCTTGCAAGTTCTGCAGCTGGGCTGGGATGAGGCGAGAGTACAATTGCTATCGTAGCTAGGTAAACTGAATAAAAAATGGGAAAATAACAGTCTGGCAAAATTTGACAACTAATTGCATGCTCCATAGATCTGCACATGAATAAACCCGTACAGGCTCAGTTGGGGAAAGTGTAATAAAATGATGTCCAGGGTGCAGTTATTACAATTAATTATTGAAATACATTCATCTATTTTTCATCTTTTTTCATTTCTTTTTTTCATTTCTTTTTTTTTTTTTGCAAGGACATGACGAGATTTTTTTTTTTTTTTTTTTTTATTTCATTACTCGCATGCCGCCCTACAGGCTATGGCGAGGGTCTTTATTAATGAAAGTAAAAGAAGTCAAAACGATCGCACCCACTAGCTACATGTGTTGCCCGCGGTAGTCCTACGTGATGCGGGAAAGGGAAATATCTAAAACTCAGAGGGCCAGTCCGTCCGTCCTACTTCCGTCCCCTGTCCCATTCGTACTAGTCCACTCTCATCCAACGTCCTCCAAGTCTCACTTTCTCCACCTCTGTCGGCTTCTCCAGATATAATACCACCGAACTGGTCTTCTTTCCTTCCTCGACCAGTGTTGTCTTCTTTCTCAGCCAGCGAATGCCCACCGTCTTTCCTAACTTGTTACTCGCCTCCAGCCACTTTCGAACCTTGCCCAAGTCCTTCCTTAGGGCAATGCCGTGTACGACGATGCCATGTGCAGGGGTGGCGGCATCGGGGGTGGCGGGAGTGACGGGTGGTACTTACAAATGAAATAAAGAACAAAAGCAATAGCAAAGAACCGTACGAGCAGATTCCTTTTCTCCCATGCTTCTAAATTATATGTCTTCACCTCTGCTCCGGCCATTGTCAGGATACAAAGATATCGAGAGTTTCAAAACGCCTCTGCTAGAGGCTGCAATTAGAGAGATTTGGCACCAAAGAAAGATCCAGCACTCGTCATAGCCCATAGGGCGGCGCATGAGTAATGATTAAAAAAGGATAATAAAAATAAAAATAAAAACAAAGATCCAGCAAGTGGCATACGAGCAATCAACAAAAATATTAGAACAAAACATAAACAATAGAGTTTTTGCAACATCCCCGTAAATTTTCCCCGTATTGTATTAGTCATCTTATCGGGAAACTCTGCAAACGAGGGGTTTGGCACCCACTCCCCGTTCATATCCCCGTTAATATCCCCGTACCAACTACCGCAGCAAATCTACCTGCCATTAACCATGCACATGCACCTACCGTATTTCGCAGCTGCATGGGCAGCAGTTGCAGCCTATAGTACTCTCTTCCAAGTATTTCTACACTCACAGTGGCTTATCTACAAGAAATTGGCAGAGGAAATGATTCAGAGTTGCTGAAGCAGTGTAAGATAGACAGATAGTATCTACCACTGCCTTTCGATGGACCGGAGCGGTGAGAACTGGCGGAACGAACGTACGAACAAGTGCGGGTGCGAGTGAGAAGAAAGTCTATATATATGATAGCTATGAATGCCTCACGTGCTGCCCTTATCTCCACGTGCGTTCCATGCCAAGCTTGCCTTTACCCATCCGTCGTCGTCACCACAGCAGGTTCAGCTTGCAGAGTCCTTTTCTTCTAGCGTTTGTGAGCTCGGTATACCTAGTTGAGAGGTGGTAGATGCTGAAGGGGTTGCTCTTGGTTGTCCTGAAGGCATGACAATTTGTGTGAATAAAGGTTATAGGAAAAATAGGCCAGGCTGCTAGTGTCTGTGAAAGCCAATCAAGACGGAAATTTGTAGGGCAGTTTTCCACAATAAGTGTTAATTCTACAGAAAGTTGAAGGCAGTCTGAGCTCATTAAATTGTCGTGAGCATTGCTCAAAGGAATGCAGTTTTCCCGGGGATTTTTCAAAGTTCTCTGAGTTTTATGTAAACAAAGCCACCGTTGTCACAAGGGGATGTTGCAAAAGCTCTCTATGAATGAAGATGTTAGCATGTTTTTCGTTTTAAATTGTTTTGTATCAATTCCTCGCATACGTCTTAGACCGCAGAGGATATATACTACATGTGACCGATTGTGAGACAACTTTTCTATACAAATCTGTCTTCGTGCCTTACTGCTAGATTGGTGTTGTTATTGGCCCATGAATGCAGTATGCTTAACAATCTCCTGTAGCGTCTTTTCAGATGTGTGATAATCTGGCTCACTTCGGCATGCCAAGCCTACGGTGCATTGCTGCATTGACCATTAATTGCATCGTTCATACCTCATCCTGTACTCTACAACAGCAAGGAGGCCGGTATTACGTACTTGATACTTTCACCAACTTACCAAAAAAATTCTTTGCCAAAACGCTTATTTGTAATGGAACTCCAGCAGCAACAAGAACATGTCAATACTATTATTGATCGTGCGGCACTCAAAGCTACGGAGAAAGAGTTGTTGACATTTGCTCTTGGAGGAGGAATTATAGCATACGATAAAATCTCCTACGACAATGTAGTCGCTATCGGACAAACGCTAGCCGAGGGTGTGTTCTTCTATGGCACTGGCCGATTACCGAACTCAGATAATGCCAATACCACACATTCGCAAAACTCACAGCCGTCCACACCAAACCAGCTATCCAGCCGCACGACACCGAGTCATCGATTAAGAAGTGTGAGGCAGCGGATAGAACAACGGGATCAATGGTATGTAAAGTAGGAACACTCGTCCGTATAGACTTACTGATGAATTGGGAAGCTGCTTGATTACTGGGTTGAGAGTTACATCAAATGGCACTGAAGCAGCGCATACAATTTCACATCGTGCTTTACAAGGCACTAGTCCCTTCGATAATGCCGCATGGAAGGCAATAAAATGCTTTTTAGGAGACAAACTAGCGGAGAGGCTCTATGCTGCTATCCAAAAATCTCCGACTTCTGTGATATTGACACTTTCCGCCACCCTTCATCGTCTTTGGACCTATGACGAAATCCGTTTATATCCAGTAGACGCGTCTCGCAATCGCAAATCGGAAAAAGAATGGCTTGACGACTTTGACGACGCCGAGAAAGATCGTCGCCCATTAAAGTTTTTTTTGGAGCTTAATATCACGGATCACAATAGATTCCAGCATGAGTTATTTCCCTCTACACAGATTTTAGAGGTTGATCATACAGGCCTACTTGACGAGAACAAGAAGGTGTCAACCCAACAACCACTCCAGAATGTGTGCTTCTTTCCCGTCCCTTATCATCTCGATCCTTATGAAGAGTATGTAACTACGATTCACCCAGCAGCCTTATTGGTACATACAAAGTTACAGATTCTGTATCATAAACTGCGTGCAAACGGTCGGCCGCAAAGCCTGTATGACTCCACTACTTCACCTAGTCCCATCACTCCGTACATTGCTATGAACCCTCTGGACTTGGAATATATCAACCGGAAACTGGAGAAACCGAGATTATATCAATCCGAAACTGTGGTTGACGAGAGATCCTTCCCCGTTGGTAATAGGTATTGATCAATTTCAATTCTTTTATTAAATTAGGCGGTTAATATAATTCGGTCTAACAATTCCTCTTAGCTAGTATCATAGGTATACCTATCCGCCATAGGTACTAGCCATTTTCGGTTCAAGCATGATATAGGATAGTCTGTTTGCAGTTCCAGAGTTCGAGAGGGAGCGCTGATTAGGTTTGGGCAGTAGGTGATAAAGCTGAACTAGTAAATAAAACAATAAAAATTACTCTGCTGCCAACCAAAGTATTCAGGTCTACGTAAAACAACATATGTCAAATACTGTCCTCTATGCCTGCTTCCAAAGATAGCTACTTGTTCTCCTGAGGACTTTACCTATTCCGCCGAGCTAAGTCTTTTTTATTTTTTATTTTTTTGATCACGTAACTCCGCATACAGGCCACCAGCCTATGGCGGGGACCTATATACCCGAGTCATCTTAGAAGCAACAACATACTCTACATACACGCGTTGGGCACCCAGTGTACCCTCCGTCCCCGGCTATCCCAGATCAAGGCTGGCAAAACCAGTCCTCGACCGGGTCGCCCTCCGCACCCTCCTGCTTCCACCCTTTCTCCTCTAAGTCCTCCCAGCACTGCCAGGTGACCTGTGCCCCATCCTTGTCCTTCCTCTTGGGCCTCTCCAACGCTCTGCACTCAAATACCACATGCTCAGCACTCCATTCCTCTCCACAGGTGCAGCATGTCTCCTCTCCCTGAATCTTCTTCCGCCACATACTGCCGCTCTTCCCATTCCGCAGCCAGGTGTAATTGGTAAGTGCCCGCATACCCCACTTTACAAAGCTCCCTTTGCCGAAGCCATTCTGCTCCCTCTCCTGCTTTCTCTTCTGAACTAACTCTTGGTGTAGGCTACCTTCTGTAGCCTGCCCCTCATACCTCATGGCTCCAGCTTCCAGGCAACACTGGAGTCTACCCACCGTGGGTAAGTCTTGGTCTCATTGTCGACTCTTAAGGCTGAGACGGCTTTATGTACCCCTTTCGGGGCCACTGTGTGAACATGCGCCTTTGCAGCTTAGGCCCCTTCGCTAAGCTTCCGCTCCCTTCAGACCCAACTGCCGATAACTACACCCTCCAAGCTGTCCTCCATACCGATTTTGTGTCTCCATGCCTTCAGATATTCGAGCGCTAGACTGGGCTCCAGTAAAAACAGTCTAACACGTTGTTGTTGAAGCCAGAGTAGCTGTGATCGGATAGTGAATGATATTGTGGCGATATTCTGAATTTGCGCGGTTCAAACGCAGGTAGTGTAAATACCCATGGACGTACTTGTATTCTAGATGTAATGTGAACCAGAATGGTACTCGAGTACAAGCACTTTATCGAGATGATGGAACTTACTAGTAAAACTAATTTATCCCGAATCGATGGCGTTGCGCAAAAGAAAAAATGGAGAAACATAAAATAAGCTAAATTTATTTATCCATTTTCATTCTTTGGAGCGTTAAATGTCTATCCGTCAAGTGAAGATACTTGTACTAGAATGAAGTTGACGACATGGCAATCGATGCATTGGAAATAGGTTTAGTTGCTTGCTTAAGCGTCTGCTCGGGAAGCCAACCCCGGACGGAGCGGCGCACGCTGTAAGAAAGGCATGGGAAGCAAGATCGTCACGGGGAGACAGGGACGTAGCCATAATGTGGGTGAAAGGACACACTGGACTCCCGGAAGCAGACATAGCGGCCAAGATCGGCACATGCCGACAATACCAGGACGAAATAGCTACGAAACCCGGCATACGTCAGCTAGCCAAGTCTAAGAGAACGGAGAAGAGGAACCGCCTGGGACTAAGCTACAGACCACTACAAAGACTGGGCCACGGAGTAAGAACGCTGGCAGGACTGTTGGGAGGCAAGGGCCTGCGGGCATGGAAGTTCAACATAGGCAAATCCGACGGTCCAGAATGCCAATGGTGCGGGGAACGGGAAGAGACCACGGCGCACCTACTCGAAGAATGTCGGATATGGAAAAGGATATAGCCGGGGGGAGAAAAGACATAGTGAAACCTCCCGACGGCGGAGACAGCCCGCTTCTGACTTTACTGGGACGGATGGAAGAGGACTGAAATCCGGGAACTGCTTTACTACTGTATTTAGTCTATTTCTTTCTCCTTTACTTTCCCTTTCTTTTTCTTTTGTTTTGTATCTAATCTCGCCATAGCCGCTAGGGCGGCAAGCGAGTACTACTGATATAAAAAAAGAAAAAAGAAAAATTAAGCGTCTGCTAATACGGGCAAATATCACCAACTATAGAGAAGATACACTAGCTATATGATCGTTTCTATGGTAGGATGTTCCTAGTTTCGCAGCTTCTTTATCGATACTGCTACATCCATTTTTTTCTTCGTAATGTGTTTTCAAAATTTATATTTACTTCTCTAGTCTTCATCTTCAGGGCGTAGTGTCTATCTGCATGGTAGCTTGGAACGTATTCGGAATAGGAACTTGTATAACGACAATGATGTTCTTGCACAACTCTCTGGTATCTTGACCAACGCGGAAGCCGGTAGGGTCAGCATTCCAACCATTGGCGGATACTTTCTTCACATTGTACATAATTGTTTTCTGTTCCGCAGTTGTGGAAATGGTAGTCCATACGGGTGATAGTTTATGAATTGGGGAGTAGCGAAAGAGGCAGCCTGTTATTGTTTCGTATACTGCAGGAGATTTTCCCTTCAACTGTCAAGTCACATTACCAATTTTTTTTTTTTTTTTTTTTATATCATTAATCGCGTGCCGCCCTAAGGGCTATGGCGATGTTAAGTTACATATGAAATAAAGGAAAGAAAAGAGTATAGTAGAGATCCCCGGATCCTCCTGTGTGGCGGGGAAGTAACAATTTACCGCAGAGAAAGAAAAGATGTTGCCTGTGGTTGTTTCTGTATTACAGGCTTTTGAAACGAAAAGGTTCAAGTCCGTCTCCTGTCCCATTCATACTCACATGACTTTAACCATTTCCCTCCCAGTCTCACTCTGCCCAGTGTTGGTTCGATCCGTTCCTCGAGGTACACCACTACCGAGCTGGTGAGCTTCCTCCACGAGGATGTCCTTTTTCCTCAACCACCGGATCCCAGAGATTTTTCCCAGGTCTTCGTTGGCTGATTCCAGCCATTTTTACATTACCAATTCATAATCTTTTGCATTCAACACAGGCATACACAAGTCCCGCAGCTTCACAGCGCAGCTCACTCGAAGAGACCATTCAGATGTATTTATGAACTTCAATTATTCCTTTCAATCAATAAAGTGTACACATAGTAATACAATCACTCTGCATCCCCAAGATCTTTTTTGCCTCCTTCAAAAATAACTCATATGCCGCAGTCACGTCCGTCCTCGTAGTGAAGTAATTCTCGTTGAAGTCCGAATGCTTGAAGGACTTGATGAACGCTTTGAAGGATGTATGGAAGGTGTCGTTGATTTCGTGATTGGAGGAGACAATGGTGGCATGTGTGTTAAGGAGGGTAATGGTTTCCTTGTGATCTGCGGGGGAGGGTTTAGTCAAAATATTGAACGTGAAATATAAATACGAAAGAAGTACTTACTAATCCGCAGCACCCTCATAGGATCCATTCCATAAAGACGGCGGTAAATAGAAACATCTGTTCTCATGCCTTTTTCATATAACGTAGCATCGGCAAGAGCATCGCCACCTCCGGCACCAGAATTCGTATTTACCAAGTGCTGACGGTCTTGGAATTTCGCTTCTTCAATGCAGCTCTTGAAAGTGCTGATGAAGCGATTACGCAGCTCCAAGTAACCAGGCATGCTGGACATGCGTCCTTCAAGCGATGCTACTTGGAGTTTCAGCAGCTGGATAGTCTGTTCCATCGCATTAAATTGGTTCCTAAGTGACTCGACATGTTGGAGCATAGGCTCTGCATTTTGTTAGCACGGAATCAACGAGCACAAGATATAATAAGAGACACACCTCCGGTGTCTATACCCCCACTCATCTCTCCATGCTTGCGTTTTTTGCCCGTTTTTGTCGCAAGTTTCTGATAGGATTGCCAACTCTCAGCTCTGGTTGTAACTGGGGACGCGGCATGCCTCGTTTGTTCACTAAACGTCGAATCCTCGAATACTTGTGTCACATCTGGGGGAGCGGGGTGCCTCGATTGTTGACTAGGGTCAGGCGGAGGGGGCTTATTCCCGGGAAATGAATTCCGTACCGCGCTCGTCTCTTCGCTCGATGATCGCGAATCCTTCGCAGGCTGTGTCGCACATGGAGATGGGGTTTGCCCAGACAGTTGACTCCCTCTAGGCGGAGCAGGTGAATTACCCGACGATGATGAAGACTATCGGAAATTAGCTGAGCTCCGTTAAACCAAGGGAGTGGATGACCAACAAGAATTTGAGTTGCTGCAAGCTCTGAGTCACTGGAAATCTCATCAAACTTGCTGAAGAGGTTGACTTCGGGATTCTGTACAATGCTTCCTCCGGAGATTGGACCCGTGATCGGACCGGAAATCGGGCCAGAGATCGGACCGGCAATCGGACCGGCAATCGGACCAGCGATACCAGTAACAGTACTTCTGGTGACGGGGCCTGTAATAAAGTTGCCGAATACGTAGGTGCTAGAGGATTGGGAGGATGGTTTGACCTAGAAATATTAAAGAACTGAATAAAATGCGGAAGGGGCAGTTCGGATGCACCCCCAGCTGACAGCGAGCTGTCTCGAAGGGGTCCACTTGGACTTGCACGCGTCAGTGGGCAGCGAGCTGCCTCACCGAGAATCCAAGTGTGCTAGCAATGCATCGAACGTTGGAATCAACCTCCCCAGCTGACAGCGAGCTGTCTCGAAGGGGACCACTTTATCCAGCCAGCAGCGAGCTGCCTAACTGAAAACTATGTGAGCTAGCAGTCGATTCCACTGAACTTACCGTGTGCAAAAGTTTTTTCGCTCGGCTCGAACGCGTCTTGTTCTCACATTGCGCAAAAATGTTCAGATGATAATTCCAGTAAGTAAAGAAATCACTGTCGCTGAGCTGGCTTTCATCGTTCTTGCCGAGGCTGTTCTTGCAATACTGCACGAAGGATGCATAGCGCCACTTGCTGACTTGCTGCTCCGTAGAAAAATAACATGCTGTGAGTTTGACGAGGGATGGTTCGATGGAAGGAGGAGGGTCGGAGGAATATTGTGTTTGCGAGCTCGCCGAGTTTTCAGAGGCAGAATGTGAAAAGAAGACTGGATCAGTTTGACCGTTCATGGTGGGAGTTAGCTGCGATTATTACTTGAGGGGATTCCAAGTGGGCGGAATCGAGGGGGGAGGACGTCATGTAACGAGAATCTTTTCCGGGTTGTGAAGGCGTGGAGAGATGTGGGAAGGAGAAGGTCATGGGGTGGAATAGGGGAGCATCTCGCTTTCTGATGAAGAACCGCCCAGAAGGTTTTCTTTTCTAAAATCAGTTCTAGAAGGGGAGAGGGGGGAGTGGAAACGGGGAGGTGTATGTTAGAACTTTCTTGGTTAAAGCCTGCCTCCGGGCTTGCCCTGCCATGGCCTAGCGCTGCAAGCGGGGTTAGGTGCAAGCGGGGTTAGGTGAATTAAAGAAAAAAAAAAAAAAAAAAAAAAGTGGGCGGAATCACCCTTATTAGTGGGAGAATACGTACCGCGGGATATCATATTTCGAGACTGAGGCTATTGGAAAGCCTGGTTTTAGAAACAGGGGGATATGCATAGTCTCGTAACCAAGGATGTGCAGTGCGATAACTGAGCAAGTGGGACACGCCGCGAAGATAGAGCGAGCTTGGCATCGCACTATCACTGTCGGGAGACGCAGCTATTGGCTAGAGACTGGGTTCCGGAGCAAGGTATGCACAATCTATTACGTACAAAAAAGACGGGCACGGCACGGGGACCTTAGAGCTTGGCATCAGATTAGGCACGCCTACCAGTATCATTGCCAGTGCAATAAGCAATCATGCTTATGTAAGTGATAGTAGGTGACCTGCAAATAATAATGACAAAAAGACCATTCTTGTTCGGCAGCGAGTACTGTTCGTTCCGTCCGTTCTCGCTCTGCCACACCCGCCAAGACCACTGCCAAGCCTTCTTCCACACCGTACGATAATTGTACTTGCCAGGCCTCCTGTGCTGACTGAGGGATGAGCATGCAAAGGTTTCCACTCGTGAGAAATTACACATACATAGAGTTGATTTTTGGTGCGCACCGAGAGCTTAATTATCGTAGCGAACATAGGTTACTCCGGGACAGTCAAAGGTTTGAATGGCCCATGGCTTTTATTTAACGAGTTTACATGTCGCAAAGTAATTCATATAAATAGGGACCTCAACATGTAAACACCTATTGGGGCCCTGTTTCGTTGGCTACATAGCCGAGATTTCAAGTGGAAACTACGGCAACCAAACGATTTCGTCGCTTGCTGCAGCAAACTGCATCACACTATTGCATATAATAGCTTGAGACTCGCAATGCAATAGCTGCAATTGACAAGTTTGACATTGGTGGTCGTGGAATCAAATTTATTTATTTTTTTGGCTGTAGCTGCTATACTTGTCACGTTCAGCTCATTCTGCCTCATTGCACGCCATCTTGGCCATTTTCATACCGATGCTAGGTCGAAACTATCTGATACAACCTACTGCAACCAAACAGGGCCTAAGCAATTTGCGACACTACAGATTAGAATAAGGTGTGATTGTAACTACTAGAATTGCTGCCATCCCCCTCCCCTCCATGACCGTGGCATAGAAGAAGGGACATGGATTGGCACTTTTGAGAAAGAGGACAAAAATAGCCATTGTATTGTAGGTGCACTGCTAAGGCACTGTGACAATGCGCGGATATAACCGAGTGATGAAAGACTTGTATCATTCGGGATTTATTTGAGTTATGAATGAGTATGCCAGAAGAGAGTTCACAAGTCTCCGCCCAAGCAAGAAGCTCCCCTGTCAAATTCATGACCACAAAAAACGCTTATTTCTTCCCGTTTCATTCAATTTCGAGAGTTCACCCTCTGCACACCGCGCCATTCTGTAGCTAGTGAAACGTGCAAACAACATGCAGGGACATCTTGACTTGGGTAGCTTAACATTCCAAGCGAATACTGGTACAGAATGGCAGAAAGGTGAATAAGATGATTTAAAAAATATAAGAAATGAGAAAAAAAAAAAAAAAAAGAGGCGAAAGCGACAAAGGTATCAAGAGGCAGTCAAGAGAATCTTATATCCCTGAATCGTCCTGTCTCGCCACCTCCCCCATATACTTACACTCAGTTGAGTACCACCACTGCCAATTATCGCATTGTTGTCTCAATTGTTGTACAACCTGCGGGTAATCCGGATTATTGACCATCAGGGGTAATATCTTCCTCTGGTCTTCCACAAATTGTAAGGCAAAGCCGTTGCTGGCATGCCAAGCGATATGGCAATGCATGAGCCAACTTCCCGGATTATCGATCCGAAACGCGAGTATAACATATCCGTTGTTCGGGAGCATTACAACATCTCTTCGTGGGGGATTTTCCAACTGAAGTTCCGGAGGGTGTTCTGGATCATAGAGCTCTCCTTCTTTGCCTTGGTGCAAAATGACAAAGTCATGGCCGTGGAGGTGCATTGGGTGTGCCCCTTGGACAGCATGCAAATCAATTTGCACATCCAGATCGGGGATGCCCAGTCCAGGGTTCATGTCCAGTACAATTTTAGTCCAATTGGACTCAATAATGAATGTCGTCCATTGGTTTGGGCCTGTTGAATTAACCATTATGGGAACATAACTGCTGTTCCACTCATCGGGTGCTAGAATGCCCGATTGTATGAGGAGCAGAGCTGGCTGGCGCCAATCAATAATGAAGGTTTGCCCGCTTTGCACAAGAGACCAGTGCCGCACTTCGTTGGTCTTGTTGCGACTCACGGGGAATGCGTTTCGGAAATACGGAGAATCATCAGGTGGTGGGATTGTACGAGGGACGACAGGCTTGAGTAAGCTGGGGTCTGCATCCTCGCACTTCAGGTCACCTGAGTCGGGCTCCAGATTTAGATCAGCGGTTTGGTTGGAATTGAGGTCATACGACAGAATGCCTTGGCGAGATTCCTCCCATGTGCAAAGTGTGGCATTGGAAAGAGGACATTTCCCATTAAGGGGAAGGTTTTTGCAGTTGCGCATCCTTATCCAGAAATTTGGGGACTTTTCAGTATTGGCATTTGCATGTACAAGAACATCGTAGCGTTGACCTAGCACGGTTAGTTTAATTTAGCCTTGCACATCAGAGCCTCACACATAAAACAAAGCTTTTTGGAAAAGCCAGGAGCGGTGATATTCAGGCGCTAAGACTCACCAATCGCAATGTTCAGCACCTTCGTCGTATATTTATGAATTGGCACAAAGTCTGTTCCAATCACTGTCATCTCATGCGAATCTATCCAGAACCTATAATGAGTTGCGGTCGATGTATTTATTATTCTAAACCGATACACCTTCCCATGCTCAACACCCGTTTTATAGTACCCCCCTTCATCCGGCACACAGCGGTTGCATGTTTCAGGATCACACCCTGGTTCGGTGCCATCGTGGCAACTGTTCACAACCAGGAACTTTCCCCGGCCATTGATCAGTTTCGCTGGGGGTTTGAACATCGTTCTGTCGGCTGTGTCGACAATTTCCATCCAGTAGAGGCTGAAAACATCAACATGAAACCAGTCTGTGATCAACAAGGGACCCTTATCCACATCATAGTTCTCTGAAGTTGGGCCGTGAATTAGTAAAGGGCCCAAGGCGCCATTGGAATCTGCCGGATGAGTTAGTTACAGACAGCTCTGTGCGTATAAAGACAGGGGCAATAAGTTTGCATTTAACATACATTGAAGACTAGTACACAATGAAGTGTTGTCAATTCAGCCCAGCCCTATGCAAAGAGAAGGTATTATATTCTCACCTAAAATGACTATGTTTCAAAATTATGTTATTAGCAGATCCAGTCGCACGAGGACTTGCCTACAGAACATACCTATGATACCACGAAGCGCCATATTGTGTCGCCCTCCACCTGTAGGTAAATCTGTTGGTATATCCAGGT
>WHUZ01000186.1:0-41859 GCA_015179045.1 Kalaharituber pfeilii
CCTATTCTCTACCAAATCATGTCAATTGCTGCCTAACTTTGTATTTCATATATATACCTTCTAATCATCCTACTGGTCCTAATTAGTACCTGCCTTCCTCGTTGCTCTTATTATTCTGACCATCATCATTATCCTCCTCGTCTTCCTTATCTTCTTTGTATTCCTCATCTTGCTCGTCCTCATCCTCCTCTTCTACGCCAGCCATTCCATTCACCTCATTACTATCCCTCTTCTTACATATCTTGTTCTCCTTCTCCTCACCTCTTTCTCGCCATACTTTGTTTAATATACCATTACTGCTATAAATATGAGTCAACCTCTGCATCAGAGTTGCAGCTCGACGGCTACGGCCATGTGCACCTGACCGCCTCCATGACCATAGGGCATCATCTGAGTCTGAGGCATTCCAGTTTTCCTCCAACACTACTGCTAGTATCTGTGACTTAAGATCAGTATCCTGCAAGCCACTATTATCAGCCTGTTCATCACAGTGGTCCCCCACAACTTCAGTTGGCTTTTCCAAAATTCCTTCATGGCAAGTATGATAATCTTTGTCATAGGCCGTATTATCTTCTTCAACATTGTCTTTGTTTCTTTTGACACCTATGAGAGAGTTTGGTATGGATTGTGATAACCTTAAGTATGTCTGGGAGGATCAGGCACATGGCTCACTTCCATTAGAAGGGTATGGCTTGCCGCTCTGGCTGGGAGGCAGTAGTCCTCCCCTACTACTCGTATGCTGTTTACATGGAGGGCCTTTGTGGTAATGTTCATCTGGGTTGTTATTACTGTGCTGTAACTCTCCCAATCTCACAGGGTGCTGAGTTACCGTATCCATGTCTTGATTTAATCTGAGATGCATGTGGACCTGTGCGCTGGAAATGAAGCTATCCTGTGTCATCTGGTTCCTGACATGGCGGCCTATGGAGATCAGCATTAGACGGTCCTCTGGAATGCTTTCCAGAGCCATTCCGTCTTCTGCAGGAACAACAGTGATGGATAGACATTTAATATAAAGGTATTAGATCACCTTAACTAGTATATTTTTAGTATTATCATGTACCTGTTTGCTCATGGGATGATCTGCCTTCGGAAATTTGGCTGGTGTACCTAGTGGCAGCTCTATGCGCATGATTAGGGCATCCTTCGCCAGTCATCAGCAATCTCCCTTCCTCAGCGATCATTGGTAATAGATCAGTTAAATCGCTTATGTCATACCCAAAATTATCGTGATGTCCGCACATGTTGACCCGCTTATCTGCTCGCAGCCTAGTACGTAAAGTAATTCGTTCATAAATGGCCTTACAAATTGCCTCTTATTGGATAGGCGATATATTCTCCCCTATTTCCTGAAATGTCTTGTAGTGCCCTAAGAACCACAATCAACAATATTAGCTTCAGATATTCCTCAGACTGATATTCCTCTGTACCCTACCAATATGGATATCAGATTCAAAAGGAACAGGCTTTAATAAATGTTCATTCCAGCCAGTTCACAGATTGTTAAAAGCACAAAGCACAGTAGTAGCAGCAAGTGAGATTGTGACCAGTCAGAGAGGCTGGAAATAGCTCCATAGTACAGGATCCTGGCCATAGTGGTCAGACTTCTCGAATAAGTGTTTTTCCAATATATCAGCTATTTGTGGAGACGCAAAATAAGCTAAGCGACTCTGTTGTAGAGTGAACTCGAGACTAAAATATAAGTAAGCATACTCCGAACATCACTGAAAGATTAACCACATATATCTAAGGTTTTATTTGTAGCGAACCTGTCATCTTAGAGTAACAATTCAATCTGCACCTTGAAATCCTCTGAATGATCATCCATTCGAAGAGAGTAAAGATGTGGGACATGCTTGCGACAAGTTACCGCAAGGTACCCCCGTATTGTCATAATCTTCTTGCGCAACTAATATTTGTTAATCATGAAGATCTTATAGAATGTAAGTAGGAGCTAGAATTTTGTGTTAGACATGGACCCATGATTTGACATATATTTTCATGTACAAGCTGTGCAGGATATGACATGCTTGGATCTTTTGCACGAAGATAGGCAACCGCTTTCACATAAGTATCATCCACCATTTTATCAGCTTGTGGCCTAGTTGGCTAAGGATTTATGGCCAGAGTTAATGCAAATATATTTAGTTTTGCCGTTCTGATTGGCCACTGGAGTTGAGCTAGCAAAGAATGTACAGACAGAACTCTGGTGTCAGGATCAACCTCACCACAGGTGCAACCATCTCGCATGGTCGACTGCCCACTGCTTGGAGTAGATATTCGGGTTGGGATGGACAGTTGACTGCCTTCCTCAAGACAGAAAGAGGATGCGGATGCATTTCGCTACATGACAGCCAAAGTTAGATGTTGATGGTATTAGGCAGTTGTTGGACGTATCTATGGATTCTTTATTAGTAGTGCTCATGAGACTAGCATCTTTTCTAACCTCATTATTATCAGATAAAATATCATCATTGTCAACTAAGAAGTCATTCCAATCTGAAGTTATAACCGGAGGTAAAGGCGAGCTAGATCGAGGATGTCTATGAAGTTTAGCTTAGGAATTGGTAAGACTGAACGCCTATGTAAAATTATTAGCAGGATACAATTCATTTTAGAAACCAAATTTGAATTATTCTGCTCTCACATTGTTCTTGTTAATATGGTATATTGGGGCCTCTCCATATCTGTGATACTGTAGCTTCGATGGAGCTGGTGTCCCACCAGCTCACACTAGTCGGGACACACTATACTGACTGTTTTGGAAGGACATTAGAACTCGAATTTGCAGGCTATTCGAACTATTAAATATGGAGTTTAAGAGTTGAACATATTAGCATAAGTAAATTAAAATTCGTGGCTGCAGGGAGGGGGCACTGCTTACCAGGTTATCTCAATGATAGTACGTTCCTGAACCAACAAAGGCCGGCTGATAATAAATAAACAGGGATCATTGCACCACAGGGACGGAAGTGACAAGATAGTGTATTAAACACAGGTCAAGTACTAATAGAGTGTATCCAAGCCAGTCTTGAAGAAAACATTGGATATCATAAACTAAAAAAACGAGATTAACTAGTCCATACAAATCCAACTTGTAAGAGCAAAAAAAAAAAAAAGATTCACTGGCCCATCAAAACGTACTATGCAATTTAAGTGACAAAGCGACATTGATAACAAGACTTGCAAATACTAATTTCATGAAGACCCAAATTTCAATAACTATTAGATAAAATATGAAAATTAAACAGGACACCAATAGGATAACAAGCTATTAGCACATAATATTTAATTCTCACTCAACAAATAAAAATAACGATAATAACTACCCTATTATTCATTGCACTCAGGCCACTCACGTTTCACTAAGAGGTTGTTTCACTAGAGTGAGGCTAAAAATAAACTGAAATAATACTCGAAATAGTACTGGAAATGAAATCAATTTTTAGTGTATTTTTCGTATTCTATAGATAGCTTTCTTTCAAACGCAGCTAGACTTGTTTTGAGTTCGTCTTCCATTATTCCTCCTTTCATTAGTTCCTGTAGCAGAACTAAATTTAGAGACTCTATAACCTCCTCCTATAAAGGAAGTTCATGATAATTGGTATCTCAGGAACTGCGACCTCAATCAGTAATGCATTAGTTTCTCTCACCCTTGCACATGCATGCCATTTCTCAAAGGAATGCTATGGTGGCTACGATAATACGCAGATATTCACTTCCTGAAGTGACACTCCATGAGCTAGAGTATAATAGTGTACAAAGAATGGAAGGTCCATCACTGCTGAGAAATCATACTAATCCCTCTTCCATACCAGTAGGGTCGTTAGGGTCTAGATCTAACATAAATGTATCCAGCTCCATGACTGATTGTTAGAGCTATCACTGTTATAATCTTACCTAAAATCACATTGAAGTCTTGACTTACATGCTGGATATATGGTGCCTGTACTATAGTTGGCATGAATACGATAGCACGATTCATGTCTAAGAGGTTTCAATCTTGAGCTCTCCCAGTCGGTCACTAGGCTTTACCTCATCGCCTTCAATTGTCCATCCCTGAAGTACTATTTTAACTAATACTTGTGTAATCCATCTTGTAAGTACATTTTCCGTCAGCTGAAACTGTAGTACTAAAAGTAATAGGTCAAATAAGGTTTATAGTATCCCATCTAGCTTACGAGCGGACAGATATAATACTTGATTAACCGATCTACAGGCTGCGAGGAATATTGCTCTGGATAGAGATACATCTGCAGCGAGGGCTGTCAGGTCACCTTATAGATTATTCTCAAGGTTGACTCTTTGGATATTGAGCTTTTACATGTAAGTATTCCCGACGTCGAACTCACTTTCCCTATAAACTCAGGGCAGGAGGAATGGTCAGATATTGTGCACCATACTTCTTACGTTAGTCAGCAAAGACTTTAGTTTCTGCATAGCTACCTTTAAATTGAAAAGCCTGAACATTGCTATGGCGCTTTTTGCACCATCAGGGAAAGGTGTTACGGAAGTCCCTAAAAAGAAATTGCTCTTTGCGGTCTGTGTTACAGGTTGCAACTGACCATCTTGCAAACTGTTATACTAAAAGGTAGAACTACCGGTAACCCCTGGTAGTACGGTCGGGATATATAGAAGTATCCATGCATACAGGCTCTTAGTACCGGTTCACGCCAGGTCTTCAAACATAGCAAGAGTGGGCCGGTCATATGACCTTGTAGCTCACTGCATTTTAGCCTTGTTCTGGGTACGCTCGCATACCACCATGTCATACCGTTATGATATTACTCCCCCCTTAGTAGAGTATGTTCTGGACTCTCTATATATTAACCCCCAGCTACCCGTTACTGTCTTAGGGCTTTAATTTCATGTGCCACCATACTACTTTATAACCAGCGACCGGCCTGTGGCTGTAAACCATCCAAATCCAAAGGTTGCATATAGTATCTTACGTTCGCTACATACAAGGTTTGAACTGTCGACCCCACTAGTAGTACTGTTACGGGTTGCAACCAACCGTCTTGCAAACTGTTGTACCAAAAGGTAGAACTACCGGTGACCCCTGGTAGTATGGTTAGGATATATAGGAGTATCTATGCATACAGGCTCTTGGTACTGGTTTGTGCCAGGTCTTCAGGCATAGCAGGGGTGAGCCAGTTACATGACCTCGTAGCTCACTGCATTTTAGCCCTACTCTGGGTATGCTTGCATACCGCTATGTCATACCGTCATAACAGTCTGAAGAAACATGTATATGCTTGAGGACGAATTCTGTACCAAATGGCAATCATCCAATCTTATATAGTACTGAGTTACATCCCTCTTGGCGTACACCGAACCCCTGTCAAAAAAGACCTTGGCGACAACCACGAATGCCATATCAATGTACCGAGTGAAATGTTCACATAGGTACTCCTGAACCTTAACATACCCCTGAACCTTCGTCATAAGGCACATATTAATGTGGAATATGCCAAACGCCCGACAATACCTATATCAAGAGTTTCCATCATATTTCGTATGGAATCAACCTTCACGGAAATGGACACCATGACAATGAGAAGTTGCAATTGGCCATATCTATCACTGCAACCCCTTTATGTGAAATGTTCACATTCTACTGAACCTCAACATACTCAGCATAAGATACAGAAGAATGAGCCAAATTTTATAGATATGGTATATCTCTCTCACTATCAGGAGATGAAGCATAACGAGTTCAATTTGAGAGGTACAGCAGCAGCTTTCCATAGCACAATAGTAACAAAGTGAGTCAAATTTAACAGGTATAAGAGTATAATTTGACTGGTATTCGATGGCACGAGATGCAGCTGAACAAGTCAAATTTGACAGGTATGGCAGGTCCATTTTACCTCGCGAGATGCAGCAAAATGAGCTGAATTTGATAGGCACTTTGACAGGCATGACAGCTCCTCAATGGTGTGAAGTATAGCAGAACGAGTCAAATTTGACAGGTATGGTAGGTCCATTTCACCCCACGAGATGCAGCAAAATGAACCGAATTTGACAGGCACTTTGACAGGCACGACAGCTCCTCAATTTAACAGGCATGATAGCTCCTCAATTTAACAGGCACGACAGCTCCTCAATGGTGCGAGATGCAGCAGAACGAGTCAAATGTGATAGGTATGATAGGTCTATTTCACCTCACGAGATGCAGCAAAATGAGCCGAATTTGACAGGCATTTTGACAGGTATGATAGCTCCTTAATGGTGTGAGATGCAGCAGAATGAGCTGAATTTAATAGGTATAACAGTCTCCCTCAATGGCGCAAGATGAGGATGGATGTGGTTAAGTTGACAGATATGACCTTGACAGGCAAAAATGAGGCAGAATAAGCTCAATTTAACAGGTATGACAGCTTTCTCTCAATGGCGCGAGATGTGGCGAATGAGCTCAAGTTGACAAGTATTACAGGACTCTTTCCATAGTGTAAGAGTAGCAGAAGAGCTGAATTTGACAGGTATAGTAGGTCTCTCTCTCTTCCATGGCGAACAGCTGCAAGCGGAGTTAGGTGAAATCAAAAAACAAAAAAAACAAAGAGTAGGTCTCTCTTAATAGCACAAGATACAGCAAAATGAACTCAATTGGACCGGTGTGTAGGTCTCCCTTGACAATACAAGATACAGTAGAATAAACTAACTTTAACAAGTATATAGGTATAGCAAGACTCTTCTATAGCACGAGATACAAAAGAATGAGCCAAATTTCCCTCTTTTACCAGCGTGAGATGTAGTAAAACGGAACTCAATTTGATAGATATAGTAGCACCTTTCCACAGGAGAGTAGCAGAGTAAGCCAAATTTAATAGGTATAATAGGTCTCTTTTCGCATTATGAGATATAGTAGAATGAGCACAATTTGATAGTTATTCGATAGCACAAGATGCAGCAGAACGGGAGTCGAATTTGACAGGTATGGCAGGTCTATTTCAGCCTGAGAGATGCCGCAGAATAAGCCGAATTTGACAGGGATTGGTAGATCTCTCTTGCCAACATGAGATACAGCAGGGCGAGTAGAATTTGATAGGTATGACAGCTCCTCAATAATGTGAGATGAAGCAGAATGAGCCGAATTCAATAGGAATAGCAGTCTCTCTCGATGGTGTGAGATGAGGCAGAATGAGCTCAATTTCAATTTAACAGGGTATGACAGCTTCTTTTCAATGGCGTGAGATCAGGCAGAATGAGCTCAAGTTGACAAGTATCACCAGACTCTTTCCACAATGTGAGAACAGCAGAATGAGCCAAATTTGACAGGTACGGCAGGACCCACCTGGCAGCGTGGAACATGGTAAAATGAGCTCAATTCACAGTTAAGGCTGGCCCCTTTCTATGGTGCAAAGTGAGGCGGTATGGCTTAATTTGACAGATACAACAAGACCTGCTTTGATGGTACGAGATATGCCAAAATGCGCTCAATTTACAATTTTACACGTATGGCAGATTACTCTCAATGGTGTGAGATGGAGCAAAATGAGAATGCACTGGACTGGTACAGTATAGCAGGGTGATATTTTTTTTTTTTTTTTTTTAATTTCATTACTCGCGTACCGTGGCAGGGTAATAAAGGGGCACCTGCTAAAGGTTACAATCATCGGCTACTACAGTACCTACTGACTCTGGCTCCATTCTCCACCCTTTCTGTTTTTTAAATCGCAAGCACTCTATAGATAGCGATAGCTATGTCTACTCTTCATCATCACCCTCAGCCTTCAATTCTTCCACTTTCTTATATACTCTTGCCATCATTCCAGCTGTATTAATTATATCCTTTTATAACTTCTTAATCACCTTATACCAGGGCGGCAAGCGATTAATGATATAAAAAAAATAAAAAAAAATAAAAAATCACCTTATACCTGTTAATATCCTCACTTGCATAGCATTTATACGTAGGTCTATAGGGCGGATAATAAAGCTGGGTACACCTAAAAGGGCATATGCTGGACATCTGAGCAATATCATTATGGGTAGATATTAACCGGAATTTAGGTAGCGTTTATAGGCTGTAACGAGAGTTTCGCTATCCATAAGTTCTACAAAACCTTCTGATGCTACATTTGGTACCAGAGCTCCCTAGATGCAGGAGTGGGATTACGTGATATTATAAATAACAATGAGAATATACTGACATGAATAAATGTAGAGAAACGAGATTGTACAGTTATGGAACTGGTAAAGAGTGTACAGTCACTTGATGCCAACTTTACGGGTCCCTTATCTGCTACCGCTACACCTACACTCACCCTCGCGGTCGTGAGGTGGCCACATGCTAGTACAATTGTACTTATGAAACTTTACTTAGTTCTGTCTTACTAAGGCTACCATAAACTTGTAAAACAATTGTTTTGCCTTCTAACATTGTGATCTCACTTCTGACACTAATGGTAATGTCAGATTCCTTTTCGACCAAATCATGTATTATAGTATACATGTAGAATATGGAGATGGGAGTCCTATACTCACACATGTTCGCTCTTATGGGTAAGCAAGTAGTGTACAGTTGTCTATATGTGATCATCAGAACTAGACAATTTTTTCACGCAATTCTAGAATTAGGATGATATATTGGCCTTAATAGTACTGCCAATGTAATATATGTCTGTAAGGTATTAGCGTCAAATCCATCCCATTACAGCTAGAGTGAAGCCTACCTTTCTTGAACCTAATGAGCTCACGAGCAGGACCGCAGCTTTATTTTCCATTATTGAATGATAAATGAATGCCATAGGCTGAATTTCGTCTTTCCACAATCGTATGTCACGAAGCGCAGGTACATTGTGAAAATAATACTGCCTAACCTCAATAGGGAGATTATCGCTGCGATTTTTGTCGAGAGTCTTAACCATTTGAAGAGCCTGCATGTCAGCCTTCAGATTGTAAGTTTTCTTCCCAGCAATCCCTTCAAGCCCATCATACAAAAGCATATGCAGAAGGGTTGTGGCTTCTAAAGGGTATGTACGTCCATAACCATGTAGAGCTATTGCCAAGGCTGGGGCAAGTTCTTCTTTTCAACAAGCTGCCATAGTTGATAGTTTTCGATCGTAGATATCAAACGTCTTGTCGAATGGTAGGGATGTTCTATTATCCCCTTGTGGGGTACTGTTCTATTTCTAATAAAGATCTTCTAGCGCTTGCAACCTATTGACCGTAGGCTTCCTTTTTACTGGCTCTGGTGTAGGTGACTCTATCTCCGGTATTGATTGTACTGAAGTATTACGATTGGCTATAATATTTGACATTAGCTCCTCAACTCCTAGTTCCTCAATTTCATCCATCCGGCCATTCTCACCAGTCATACTGCCTTCCCCAGCAAGTTTATAGCCCTACGATTAATCAATTCAGAAACTAGACAATATACTTCCTGTTCCCTGATACGCAATGACCTTTATTTCAATTTGCTGATCTTCACCTGTATAGAAATAGGCTATGTCCAGGGTTTGGTTCTATGAAGCCGGCCCTTCTACTATACATTGCTCATTATATTTTAATAAGTCTGTGATCAAAATAGAGGTATGTTAGCGTAGGCGTCGCTGGGCTCGCGAGAGTAGCACTGAGGCGACTTCGGGTTCACGAAGGCAGCGAAGCGGACGGCAAAAGGTTATGCGAGAGCATTAAGTGAGAGTTCAACTTACAACACCGCTAGTGTCTTGATTTCTTCTAGCTATCTATTCAGCCCGTTTATATAGACTTCCCGGCCGTCAACATGATATGACAATGACATGATGATTATAGATAAGGAGACGTAGTAAAACATGCATTAGAAGTAATTAATACATGTGCGCATATTAATGACAAATTGGTAAGCGCTGTGCAGTGCTATCATATGATTTACTGCTTGACACACACTTCATTAGCCACCCGCCGGTCCATGGGCTGATATGAATCCCTGCGTTGCCTAGTGGTGATCAGTCACATCTTCAGCATACGCCTTACAGCGATTCGGGCGGGGTTCCAGGTGTTTCCCGTAAGCCTTACCTTAGCCGTAACATCACCCCCCGTTTTAGAGCTTTTTTGCCCCGAAAAGCATCTAAACCGATCCGAAAACCCATTCGGTTGGGATGTGTGTGACGGCTAAGAGTGTCGGCGTACCCTATGCGCTGGGTACTGTCATCACCAAAACCCATTGGTGGCCGATGGTAAGACTGGTGTGTCCTGCACGAATAATAGTTTTCGTAAGCGTTAGCCATTAAACCACTTCTTGAGTAAAAACCCAGTGGGAAAATCTCAAGAGCGTGGAAGGTATAACTGCTCACATAAGGTTCTAGCCCACGTAGCTAGACCTTCATCCAATGTAACACTCATTACTTGGAACGTTTCATCACCCGCCCCGAGACTTAGGTCCTTTGGCTTTCGTGGGTGTTCTCTCGTAGATTTCTCCAACGAGCGTTATAGGTTGCCAATAGGCTTCCATGTATCGTCATCTTCGTTGTACCCCTGCCAACGGATTCGATATTTAGCCTAGTCCCAGACCTTATGGCTATCAACAACATAGTCGACATTATAGAGTCTTTCTTCGCTATCGAGGTCCGAGTTGTCGTCTCAACTTTGAAAGGGCTTAAGGAGGCTGATGTGGATGACGTTATGCAATCGCAGGTCTTTCTCGATGGCTGATGTGGATGACGTTATGCAATCGTAGGTCTTTTCCGGTAGCTGAAGTTCGTATGCGTGGTGACTGATGACTCTTCACCTCGTAGGGACCAATATATTTATTGGTGAGTGTTCGGTTGTTGCCAGTTATTACCCGAAGGTTTCGTCGGTCAACAAGCACTTGGTCCCCTACTTGGAATTGTCAAAATTTTTTCGGCAAAGGGTTTTGATCTCCGATTATTAATTTTTGAGGGTATCGTGTATTTGGTTATGTACCGTAGTCATCCTGTCTAGCCGGTCCTCGGCTGCCGGTGAGGCGAAGTGTCGTTGTCCGAGACGTGTATTGCTTGGGGTTGAATCCATATAGGCCCTCGAAGGGTGTATAACCATTGACGTTTTCGAAGTATTGTATGCGTACTTGCTAGTGGTAGCCAAGTGACCCGTCGGTTTTGTCTATCATGACAGAAGATGCGTAGGTACTGGTTGAGAGTTCATATCGCTCGCTCTGACGATCCGTCGGTTTGCCGATGGTAGGGTGTGAATAGCCGGGGTTTGACGTTGAGCTGCTGGTTAATTTCCAACATGCGGAGGCGACCTCTATAGACGTACAGGTTGTTTTGGTCGGTATGTATCGGTGGACCTTGGTGACGCGGTTCGTAACGACGAGAATCGCAATGTAGCTTTCCGACTTTAGTAGTTCTTCAACGAAACCCATAGCTTTAGCTCTAGTGATATTTTGCTAATTGCTGCCCCAGCCCGTCGTGCGGCTACCCCACCAACCACTTGGACATGCCGGGAGTCGCATGCTTACACCCAAGTGTTGTGGTGCCTTGTCCACTTGGCTTACCGGGATACAGCGCCGCTGCCCTGCCACATTGCTCAAGTGCGGCCATCCCGCTCTCCCATAGGCGGTGCACGTCGTCCACTTGGCATGCCGGGCTAACACAGCTTTATATTGTCCAGTTTGTGTCCTTAGCATGCCGGGTTACTTCCGGACTTATAGCCTATATGCGGTCGGTGCTGCGCGCCTATATGTGGTCGGTGCTGCGCGCCTGTATGCGGTCGGTGCCACGTGCGTGTGAGCGGTCGGTGCCGCTTGTATCTATGCGGTTAGTGCCGCGTGCGTGTATGCGGTCGGTGCCATGTGCCTGTATACGGTCGGTGCCGTGTGCGTGTATGTGGTCGGTGCCATGTGCCTATATACGGTCGGTGCCGTGTGCCTGTATACGGTCGGTGCCGTGTGCCTGTATACAGTCGGTGCCGTGTGCCTGTGTACGGTCGGTGCCGTGTGCGTGTATGCGGTCGGTGCCATGTGCCTGTATACGGTCGGTGCCGTGTGTACCTTTCACTCACATAGGCTGGCCAGGCCTATGAGCCATTTTCTGGCTGGTGAATTATTCCATTGGGGTATGGTGAGATAAATGAGGCATCGAACTGGTGACCGTTTTATCGCTAGTCAACTGTAACGGATGTAATGGATCTGGCTCCAGTTGGTATTGGTATTGGGTTTTGCAAGTATGTCAGTCAGCTTTCGCTGTTTGGCGACGTATGTTTGCGTAGCTTCTTTCCATCCATACCGGTAAAAGTTTCTTGATATCATTCTTTGGGTGCGATGCACCCCCAGTGGCCAGCAACTCTGCTGCCAGTTTCGTTACTAGATCAACGTGATATAGCGTCAGCCTTCCCGTTATCACTTTCGTTGCGATAGATATGATGTAGCGTTGGCCTTCCTGTTATCGCTTCACTTGCGATAGATGATAGTAAAGTCCAGTTTGCACACCTTCGTGTGCCAGTTTGCCTGCCGGAGTTGAGCTTCTGCTTGGTGGTGATTCGTATAGACATCAACATGTACGCCCTGTGGTCAAGTGTACCATTTGAAGCAGTCGACGATCGCGAACAGCTCCTTGTCATGGTCAGTTCCGTTCGTCTGTGGTGAGGGCTGGTGAGTGGAAGTCGACTGGGTATAGCGTTTTAGTTCCGTTCTCCCCATGGTATCAGCAAGGGCTTGGTTAGATGCATCGGTTTCCATGATCGTCTTCAGGGTTCTATCCCATGATCGTCCTCAGGGTTCTATCCCATAGGCGGAGTACTGACGCATCGGTTTCCATAATCGTCTTCAGGGTTCCATCCCATGATCACCTTCCGGGTTTTATCCCATGATCGCCTTCAGGGTTTTATCCCATGAGCGGAGTACTGGGTGATTAGGAATGCTTGTTTGAGTTCATCGAATGACTGCCGTTGTGCGTCGCCTTGTAAAAATGGTACGTTGCCCATGAGGGAGATAAGCGGTTTCGCTCTGGCACTGTAGTTCTTGACGAAACAATGTAGTAGTTGGCCAGTCGGCAATGGTGTTAAGCTTGTGGCCATTAATGGTATGGCCAAGAAGGACTATCTCCTGTTCGGCTAGTCTGTGGTCAAGTGGTAGTTGTAGGACCTATTCGCCGGTCATACTACTTCAACGGTATCCTTCCAGATTTCGTCCATCACTTCCTGAAAACTCGCCGGTGCGTTGACGAGTCCAAAAGGCATAACGGTATATTCGAACAGGCCTTTCCTTGTCTTGAAGGCCATTTTCTATTCGTCGCCGATATCGCGAGTCTTTTCTGGAGGGTCTGGCATGAGTGGGAGGGGGTACCGGTTCGGTACCATGATCCTGTTGGGTCCCCTCTGCATGGCTTCATCTTCCCACGCCATTGGGTACTTCAGCATTAGGGTCATTGAGTGGGATCTCGTAATCCAGGATCGGTGGGGTGGTAGTCTGGCTGCTTGCTTCTTAGAAAATACTTGAGCTATAATGTTCGTAATGTTCGCGTTAATCATTAGTAGTATATCGCCTTCTTCCAGTGTTTCCTTTCCTAAATCCAAAACAGAAACAGGTGGAAGAAACAGAAACAGGTGGAAGGAATAGAAACGGGTGGAAGAAATAGAAACAGGTGGAAGGAATCGAAACAGATGGAAGAAATAGGAAACAGAGACCGAGGGTAAAACAATTTCATCATAAGGAACAACAAAATCAAGGGAATTATGAACCAAATGCCGGTTTTTGCCATTAACAGAGAAGCCTTTCCTTCCCAACCAAAAAATTCCCTATTGGCAATACCCAGACATTCCGCATTAAAATTGAAAGCAGTACTAGAGATTACATTACCTGATTTATTCCAAATGCCGGAAAACACAAATACAGTATCCAAAACCTTAACTCCTTCCAGGAAGCGCCTGTCTCCCTGCCGTACGTTTACGGGTCCAGCCCGGTCCTTCCAATAGTGCTTTAGGTGTCCCTTATTTTTTCCTAAATTGCTATGGGCTGACTTCCTCATTCTTGTTGAGCTTAGTGATGCGACGGTGGGTCTCTCGGTGGTGGTCGTTCTACCGGTCGATGTTTGCGCTTATTGGCGGAGGGCTTGGAGGAGTAGGTGGCAATGGATACACCTTTCTACTTCCAGTTCATCCTGCTTTTCCGGAGAATGATTTCGGCTGCTTCACCTTGGGCGGAGGTGAGCAGGACCTTGAGCGGACTGGCGGCGCGGGACTCTGAGGGGCTGCGTGAGGGTCTCTGACAGTGGGAGGCTCACACGTGGAGCGTACAAGGTTGGTTGTGTGAGTGTAGGGAGGTGAGTGCCCTGTGGTATGCCTGGGGGTAGGAATTGCTTCGAGATGATGTGCTGACTTGGTGGTCCTTCGATTCTGCTTGGGTCTGTAACCCGACAGGTTGGTCATCTCTTGACAGTGTCAGTGAGGTGGGAGTGAATATCCTTCGCCTGGCGAGTGTTCTGAATCCTTCGGGATTGCTCGGCTTTCCAGGGAATGACTTCGGCTGCTTCACCTTGCACGGAGGTGAGCGGGACCTTGAGGGGGACTGGCGACGGCGGCGGCGACGGGACTTCCAAGCGGCGAGGGACTTCAGGCAGTGACGGGACTCCGAGCGGCGACAGGACTTCCGAGCGGCAGCGGGACTCCAAGCGGCGACGGGACTTCCGAGCGGCAGCGGGACTCCGAGCGGCCATGTGGGGTCTCCGAGCGGCTGCGTGAGAGTTTCCAACAGCGGGAAGCTTACACGTAGGGCGTGCGGGGTTGTTGTGCGAATATGGGGAGGCGTGCTACCATCCTGTGAGCCTTTTCAGCTTGGGTGGAGGTGAGCAGGGCGTTCAGTGGGACTGGCGACGGCGGCGGTGGGACTCCAAACGACTGCGTGAGGGTTTCCGCAAATTCCCCGGACATCGCGACATCCTTCATCGGTGAGGAGGGGCATGCTGGGAGCGGTTGGAGTACTGTGACAGGCGGGGGAGCGACCGTTGGGATTCCATTGGTAATGAGAGAAGGAAAAGAAAAGAATAGTTAATGAGCGGTGTAATGTTAGCATAGGCGTCGCTGGGCTCGCGAGAGTAGCACTGAGGCGACTTCGGGTTCACGAAGGCAGCGAAGCGGACGGCAAAAGGTTATGCGAGAGCATTAAGTGAGAGTTCAACTTACAACACCGCTAGTGTCTTGATTTCTTCTAGCTATCTATTCAGCCCGTTTATATAGACTTCCCGGCCGTCAACATGATATGACAATGACATGATGATTATAGATAAGGAGACATAGTAAAACATGCATTAGAAGTAATTAATACATGTGCGCATATTAATGACAAATTGGTAAGCGCTGTGCAGTGCTATCATATGATTTACTGCTTGACACACACTTCATTAGCCACCCGCCGGTCCATGGGCCGATATGAATCCTGCGTTGCCTAGTGGTGATCAGTCACATCTTCAGCATACGCCTTACAGCGATTCGGGCGGGGGTTCCAGGTGTTTCCCGTAAGCCTTACCTTAGCCGTAACAAGTAATGCACTAGTTGGTTTTTAACCTTGCCTGTCTCTGTATGATTTGTACGATGCTGGTCCATGTGGTGGCTTTTATATGATTTGGACGATGCTATTCTACATGGTGGCTTTTAGCAGATACCTTCCTCACTTTTCATTCCTGGTGGTCACAACCACTGTCCAGCTGGACAGATCGCCAGGCTTGATTCGCTTTGGTACAGGTATGGTAATCGGCTCACCACTGGCTTGGTGTTTGTTTTTTGCTCATGTATTAGATAATGGGCCTTGATCAATCGACTCTACCTCCTCTATAGCTTCGAACCCAGGAGGAATCTGAATTGGCCACCAATATCACTTTCCTGTTTGTCCTGTATTATTGTTAAACTAGATTTACAATTAACCACTTTTGCATTATTATTCGTACCCTTATGAAGTTTATATTCTTGACTGTTGTTACTTACAAATGATCTAACCTTTCCATAGTTAGCATAAGGTCCTACCCTTGCCACTCGTCGGCTCCTGTTCGCTTTAGCAGATATAACTCTTTTTTCTAAAGTTTTTTGGGTTGACTTCACCCTCCAAATCCTGGCTCGTTGTGTGAGTATCTACCTTGCAAGCGTGACTGCTATTTCTCCTCTCATCAAGTCACCCACTACTTTCACGTACTGAAATTTTTCTGGAAATTCTTTGACGAATTCCTCGTAGTACTTTGCCTAATGTTCTTTATTTTTCCCAGGGCCCTGTATCAATTTTGGGTGCCTTGGCTTAGTTAGTATCCAATCATTAATTTCCGCTATCCAAGTATCCCAGGCCTCTGTCTCGGCCTGCATTCTAGTCTACTCTTTAAAGATTTCTTTTGATCGTATTGCTTCATCTTTTAGGGGAAAATTAAGTACCTGAAACAGATTAGTTCTTGAGTCTCGGGTTCCAAACTCACCTAGTGTGTAATCCTATCAGCCAATGGGTGCGGCCTGAACTGGTATACAAGTAATCAAGATTTGATGAGATCTCTTAGCTTTTCTATTTTGAGTAATTATCTTGCGTTAATAGAAGGTTGAACAAAATAATAGCAAGTGCCCTGTATATTCTGCTGTAATACTGACGGATATACTACAGACCCTAGAAACCCTAACAAAGTGGAGTTCTGGCCACTTTATAAAATCGGACATAGTCTATGAGTATACTCAAGTCTTTGTTTGTCTCTGGCTTCTTTAATTCATTATTGGAACTCAAACGACAGCTATTCAATGGACATAAACCTCCCATCTACAAAGCCGGCAACTATCCGTGAACCGTGTACACCATCACGATATAGTACATCACTTAGGAGATGTATGGAATAAAGGTAAACTCCAAGCACAACAGGCGGAGAATTAGTTAGAATACGACTAGTATACTAAATACAGAATTACTTAGAGCACTGTTGAAAAGAATAGATTTATTATTAGAAAGACATAAAGAGATCAAATTGCAAATTTTCTCAAAGATCTTCCAGAACCTTTCACAATATTATCACCAAACTCAAGTACAGAAATTGATTACTGATCAAAAAAGAAATAGTGCGGTGTTTGACCATTGAATATGGAGCTAAGCTTAGGTTAGTTAATCTCAACTCTGAATTGCTGTTGTGCATTTCTGACTATAAATTTAGTGTCCTATGCAGCTGGTTATAAGACTACTGTATATCTATCCTATCGAATAGTGAATAGGACACCAATCGGACTTTAGAATATCGATCGGACTAATAGAGAGGATGTGAAGTTAAGGGGCCCTGGCATGACAACCAGGACCCCAGATTAATACTCTTGCGATAGAGCTAGCATGGGTCAAAAGCCAGCCAGACTAGCTGAGAAAATTGTATTTTTTCAGTTAACGTAGTTTTAACAACTTCATAGAAAAAAATCAATTATACGCACATAGAAATTGGCTGAAAAAAATCAATTGTATGCATATACAAACTCTATTCCTTGGGCCGGCAAGACACCATCCCACTTACATTAGTGTTTCTAGGCAGTCTAACTATATACAGATATTACTGTTTTTATGTACACTTTAATTCTGCAACTTCGGCAAACATGTTAAATACATCGCTTTCTGGCAAACTTTACACATAAACCGAGTCTAAGACTTGCACCGCATACACTGCCTCTTAAGCTTAAGATTCTTACTAATATATATGAAGCAATGCATATGAGGACTGCCAATCGCTATTGCAACCTTAGTAGCTTGCTACTCTTGATGGCCTTCTTTAATTAGAACTGAGGAGAGCTCTAGCTGGAAGTCAGCATGCCTTAAACCACAAGAAAAATGGAGCCGATAAAGCAGACATCTATTGACCTAGGTAGTGTCTAATAACTACCAGAATAATGGCAACCAGTTCTACTAAAACGGTACATTTACCAGGCATTTTTGTTGTGTGATTAAGACTGTATGCGATGGTTGTCTGACATGGTATTGTGTGACATGTAGTATCTAATTTCTGTGTTAACTAATAAAATTACAGCCAGTCACAGTCACGCAACTGATAGGGTGTGAGCCTAAGAAGCGGGGGTGTTCTGCCTACCCAGTAGGCAGCCCAAGCATGGCCCAGGTTCTGAGTTCGAACTATGGGGTGACTCGCTACTTCTATTTTTTGCATTGCATAGCATCATTGTTGTATCGCATAGCATCATTTTTACAGTACTTGGCACTGTTAATTATAGTTAGACTGCCTAGAAACACTAACAGAGATAGGCTAAACTAACTCTCTATATACATAACCTCTATGCACTATTACTCCCGCTTTCCTAGCTTCTAGAACTTAATCCCGTACTCTTCTACCTTCTAGAACTTAACCTTAGTAAAGAAATTCTCTAAAACATTATACTCCTCCCTATTTTCTGCCTTTCTTTTCTACTTCTTTCCTATGTCACTCCAACTCTTAAAACCTTCTAGGCAGTTCTCCTAACTTCTGCATTGGAAAGTGAGATACTCTCCTATTTGCACCTCCTCACATCTGCATCTATCTAATTCCACTACCCCTAGCTTCTTCAACTACCTAGCATATCTTCCTTACTCTAGTCATAATACAGTGAAGTTTGATGTCGCTATCCTACTCCACTCTATGACCTTTTCTCTTCTAAAGCCTTCCACTTCTCTCTTCTTCTTCCTCTATACCTTTACTCTTTAGTGCACTCCACTTCTGATAACTACCTCCTTCTTCTGCATCACTGTCTCCTTCTTTGCCTACTCATCCGCCTTCTCATTGCCTGCAATTCCGATATGAGCTTTTACCCACAATAGTTTTATATTCCCCTCTTCTTTTTTCTTCTTGCTACTGTATTTACTACCCTTCTCATATCCTCTATCTTTTTCTTTCTCTTTCTACTTGCCTTTTGAATCACCATGACAGCAGCTTCAGAATCTAAGCAAACTAGGACTAGTACCTTCTCTAGTACACTCTCTAGTATACTTCTTACTTTCTTCACCTCCCCATCAAAAAACCATCACCATTCTCCCTACTACCTCTGCTACCACTGCTGATCTACCCTATACCTCTGCTCCCATTTTGCTGTTCTCAACCTTACTACCATCTGAGAAGAGAACTGCTCTCCCTCTTCTGGCTTCCTCAACCAAGGCCTCTTACTTATCTCTCTCTCCCCTCTTTCTAACTAGCCTCTCTATATACTCCACTTTTACCTTGTCATACTCTCCTCCTCATAAGATCTCTTCATTCTCCTCTGAGAACTTTGACCACTACTCCTGCCAGTGGTCCAAAACACTTTCATATCTATCTCCCTCTTCTAAAGTCTACTGCACCCCCCAGTCCTTCCAGTTTCTCATCCCCTCCTACTTCTCCTCATTCCTCTCTTGAAATCTTTTATACATAGTTCTGCTGTTACAGCTAAGGTGAAGACTTACCCACCTCAGGGCAAACACTACCTTGTAATCAGTATAAAACTAATACTGACTGACCAAACTGATCACCCATTAGGCCTGGCTATTAATTCTCACATCGTTTTTATATAGGGTAGTACTACGAAAGTGCGTGTCACTATTTATAGTTCAAAATTCTGCTTAATATATGCACTCTACTTATGAAGCTTTACTAATATACATACATGTATTAGTACATACTGCTATATTTGTTTAGTACTATTTTTACATATTTTCGATTATGTCTTCTTATTATTACTTATATAAGAGTTAATCATGTTAGCTGTTATCTATTATTTGTTTGACTAGTTATATATAATGAATGCAGTCTATATAAGTATGGGCAATAGCATAGCTAGAAGAATCAAGACCTTAGTAGTATTCTCAGTTTCTTTATAACTCATAATTCTATCAATTTATTCCTACGCTCATAAATTACTTCATTCCACTTCACGGCCCACTACTATTATCTTACCTACATCCGCTATACCTTAAACCTTCATACTTATTACCAGACTACTATTGCTACTACAACCACTTCCCCTTAACCTTCACATCAGTCAGAGTCACTTAGTTGAATAAAGCTCCTTACGCCCGTGACATTATACTACTCTTCAAAACCCTGCTACAATATCTGGACAAGCTGGCCCCTCCGATTTATCCATCTATAGTCAATAGACTGAATATACCTCCTGATTAGAACAACCTGGACTGCAAATTTGTGGGACTCTTCCCCCTTCCTTAATGTATAAAGAAGATAATAGAGAATCTGATAACTACTATAGTGAAGTTGCCTTAAGCATGACATCTAACCCTATTAATATTTCGTAGCATGCAGATAAAAGAAAAAAGTAATAAACACACTAGCAGGAAATCAGAAGAGTATCAAAAATTTATGCACCCATCTCTAAGCTCATCTAAACTTCCTCTCCATTATAGAAATATATCAGCACCAAACCCTCTAGCTCAATCCAGTTGGTGGCTGAAGATACAACCCTTCAGAAAGACATTGAACAACTGGTAGCCTCTATGGGGTATGCTGTATATGAGACTATGACCCAAATGAGGACAGAGGCAGAGCGCGCCTACATGGATATAGCTAACCTTTAAATATAGCAGAGATAGTTTAAACAAGAGATAAAAGACTATATCGACAAGGCATATAGCCAACTAGGAATGAAACTCATTGAAGCCCTAGAAAGGGAGGACATTTTAATAGATACATTCAAAGGTAATATAGATATCCCTCTCATCAAAAGTTATCGAGTTCTTCAAGGGATAATGCAAGATATCGTGAGCAATTTGAATACTATAAAGGGACAAATATTGCAGCAACAGTAGAACTTCTGTCATCCTCTGTCACCTGCTCCTTCTACTCCTCCTCCTCCAGCACCTTCAGCTGCTTTACCTCATCCAGCACCTCCCCTATTACCAGGAGCTCCTAAGCCCTCAGGTGATGGTGCACCTTCACCATTTCACCTGCTCCTGTATTGTCAAGTTTGCTTCCCAATACTACCTCCTTCTCCTCTACCTGCAAGATTGCAACACTTAGAACTGCAGAGAGACAGCCCAATGCCTAAGATTCCAACCCCGAAAGCTTATAATGGGAATCTATCTGACCTGGACAATTTTTTGTACCTCATAGATGAATGGGTCTCTGCAACAGAACCATCGAAGGATTGAGAAAGGCTCTCCATGCTAACCTCTAGACTCACTAGACCTGTACTCACCTTATTCTGTCATGAGCGGCCACTAACATATGAAACAGGAAAGACCATGTTGATAATCAAGTTCAGGGACTCCACTATGATCAGAGAAGCTGCCTACAAGATCCAAACAACCAAGCAAAAGGGGTATATACAGGACTTTCTAATCAAAATAGATGAGTACCAACATATAGCACAAATTCTAGACCTAGTACTGATTTCATATATGGCTCCTAATATCCAAGAGGAAGTACGCAACCTCCTTGCCAGTTACTCCTTAGTATATAAAGACTAGGAGTAGTAGAAAATAATGGTTACCTCAATCACTAATATACTGGGTCCCTCCAGTACCAAGCGATCAGCTCCCTCCTATACTAAGAATCCTCCTGCTATCACTTCTGCCCCAGCTAAGAATGACATTGCCTCTTCGACCCCACAAAATAAAAAGAATCAGATCTCGGAGGCATTGATTGCTAAAAGAAGAAAGAACTACTATTACCTTAAGTGTGAAAGATCAAGTTATAAGATTACCTATTGCAATTCTAGGAGATGGTGGACTTAGAGGGAATAGAAGAAGGAAGAGAGTAAAGAAACAAAGCTTAAGAAAGAGGACAAAGAAAGTGTCAACTCTCTCAAATCCTACATAACAAAGAGAAGAAGGACAGACTATAGCCACCTCAAAATTTAGGCCATCGAAGAATCTAAAAGAATCACTGAGCTGTCCAACTCGGGAAACAAGTAGAGGACTCTATATAGCCTGGTAGGACTCTATACTATAGCGATCTTCTTAGTTGCAACATACCATTCAAGACTAGAAGGACTATCTGAGCTATAGTGGACTGTGCAGCTTCTGCTCCAATTATCTCTCTGGCTTTAGGAAAAGAACTAGGACTATGACCTTGATTAAGGCCAATCAAGATTAAGTAAGGTAATGGCTCTCTTCTCTCTAGTGGATCTTTCATTGTTAATACTTTGTTTTCATTTTCTGACATTCCAGTTCCTGAATCTCTTTCTCTTACTCTGGATTATGTGCATTCTCTTGATACAAGTGGAAAAAATACTCTAGTTGATTTTATCTCTTCTTCTGATTTATGACATTCCGAACATGAAAGTGCAAATGCTCTTGTTTTTAATTTTGATATAGAAGTAATGGATATTGGGGACAGGGAATGTATTATTAGATTATGTTGGTTGAAGGAAAATGGGTTTTCTGTTGATTGTGGTAATGGCATTTTACATCATACTATGTTTAAATTTCTATGTACTCATATTGAGTTGCCTTCTGTTTCTGTTCTGTTAGTCTCCAATGAATTTGTTTTAGAAGAAGGAGACATGTTGTTATTGTTAGATGCACGCGAACACTACTCATGCTACTCAGATTTTTTTCAGAAGAACAGGCATGCCGATTACTCTCATACCGAAGTTGAAATCACGAAATCCCTTTCGAAAACCTGAATACTAAAGCACTTCATGGTCCTATCTACAAGACTACATAGGAAGAAGATGAGGCACTATAAAGGTATATTGATAAACACTTGCTGACAGATAAGATCAGAAGGTCAAGATCCAAGGTGGCTTCACCAATCCTTTTCATATAGAAAAAAGATAGGTTACTCTAACTCTATATCGATTATTGGGCACTAAATAAACTCACAATCCCTAACAAATATCTATTGCCCCTAATATTGGAGCTACTCAAGAAGACCCAAGGTAGTAAATGGTTTACCAAGCTGGACCTCAAAAATAGGTACAACCTTATTAGAATAAAGTCAGGCAACGAATGGAAAACAGCCTTTAAGACTGCAAAAGGCCTCTTCGAGTATACCGTCATGCCTTTGGACTTATCAATATATCTGTATCCTTTCAGGAAATGATAGATGAGACCCTTCAAAGTATTGATAGAGTTGTTTAGTATCTAGATGATATCTTAATCTATGGAGGTGTAATAGAAAAGGACTACCAAAGAATAGTAGAAAAAGTACTTGCTAAGTTAAGCAAATATGGGCTAGTAGTCAATTTGGCCAAATGCGAGTTCTATATACACAAAACTATATTCCTAGGTCACTTAATTAATGGCACTAAGATTAAGATGGACTTTGCTAAACTAAGTACTATTCACAACTAGCTCCAACCTACAAAAAAGAAGGAGGTTTAAGCTTTTTTGGAGTTTGTCAATTATTACCGCCAATTCATTATTAACTAATCTGCTATGACCCACTCTCTAATGATCTTGACTGGAAACTTATCCTTCATGTGGGGAGTAGAGCAGCAATCTATATTACTAGAACTTAAAGAAAAGTTTATAATAGCTTCCATCTTATACCAGTTCAATCAATGTCTACCTACCATCGTGGGAACCGACTGCTCGGATCAGGCTTTTGCCAGTATCCTGAGTCAGTATTATATTAAGGACGATGTCACTATACTCCACCCTTATAATTTTCACTCCTACATCCTAAACTCTGCTGAGTGTAACTACCCCATCCATAATAAGGAACTATTAGCCATCTGTGAATGCCTTCACAAAAAATGGAGGATAGAGTTACTTGGGCTTAAGTTCACTATCTATACTGATCATCATGTATTAAAGTACTTCACTATCAAATAATATCTTAATAGCTATTAAGCTAACTGAAGTCAAAAACTCTCCAAATTTGACTATGTTATCAAATACATTCCTGGAAGGCTTAACAGCAAAGCAGATGCTCTCTCCTGATGAACCGATGATGCTACCTCTGGCAGTATCGAACAGTTATTCAAAGATGAGCAACTGCTGGTAGATAAAGAAGCAGGTGAGGCAAAAAACATATAGGTAGATATACCAGGTATTAACTATAATGACTAAGAAAGAAATAGTAATGGACTCCTTGTGGTACCAGAGTAGTACTGACTAGAAGTGTTATGACAATACTATGACTCAAATGTGGCTAGACATTAGGAGATGTATAGAACTCAGGAACTTCTCTCAAGGAACTTCTACTAGGATAGGTGGAAGAATCAAGTAGCTGATTATGTCATCAGCTATGGAGTCTGCCTTAAGGCCAAAGCTGACTGACATCTGAGGCAAACCAAACTGATGCCTATGCCAACCGGAAGTAAACCTTGGGAAGAGATTACAATAGACTTTGTTGGGAAGTTACTAGAATCCAAGGGCTATAATGCAATCTTGGTTATCATTGACTAGTTCACCAAAATACAACAATACATACTAGCAAAGAACATATAGACAACCCGAGATGTTATTAATGGTTTCATCAATGATGTCTTCAGACAATTCAGTCTACTCCTTCATATCATCTCAGATCATAGACCACAATTCATCTCAGCCCTCTGGAAGGAGATCACCTCAAAGCTTGATATAGGTTTCTAACTCTCTACTACTCATAACCCTCAAATAGATAGACTCTCTGAGCACACCATTCAAATACTCAAGTAGTACTTGCATATCTACTGTCATAATCAACAAAACTGATAGGCTACTTGGCTACCTTTAGCCAAGTTTGTATACAATTCTATGATGACATCCACTCATAGATATAGCCCATTTCGATTGCTGTACGGATTCAACCCTAAAGTTATACACCTCTCGGATAACCATACCTATGCTTCACTAGCCGCTGAAGACTGGCTTGACAGGATGACTATAGTATACAATTACATCACAAAACCTCTCAAGAAAATTAATGACCGACATTCTAATCTATTCCTTGATAAAGCACGAAAATTTCAGGTTAGAGACAAAGTTCTTATTGATCGGAGAAATCTTCAGATTACTTTAGGCAATAATCAGACTTTGACCAATAAATATATCGATCTCTACCCAGTATTAAGAGTGATCAACAATACTACTTATGAAGTTACATTACCACAAAATATACAACTTCATAAAGTCATCTATATCTCCCTTTTGAAGCCCTTCTAAAAAAGACTTAAACTTTAAGAGATGGAAATCGATGACGATGATGAATTCTTCTATGAAATAGACTATATCATCAATTCCAAATGCTTCAATAGGGTAGTAAAGTATGGAATTCATTAGCAAGGTTATAGCGAAGACGATGATACATGAGAACTAATAGAGAATTTACAACGATCCCTTGAATCTATCAGAGAGTTCTATGCATAGTATCTAAGGAAGCCTCGAGACCCTACGGTCTAATAAGGCATTAATAGCTATGGCCAGGCTACTTGGATTTCAGAGTATAGTGAGTACCTTTTCCTTACAAAGAGATTTTCTCTCACTAGGTTTTACTCTTCAGGAAGGTTTTTAATAGCTCACTAATAGCAAGTGCCAAAAGATATACCAGTCTCACCGTCAGCCATGAGCAGTAAAGTTTGGCTCGTAAAGTTGCCTTGTATATAAGGTATACTGATAGTTATATTAGCTATCAAGTTAAATACTCACAATCCTAATTAGTTTCAGTGTTCTTTTTAGTGATTATTAGTTGAGACGACTATCCTAGAACAGGAAATAATGTTATAGCTAAGATGAAGACTTACCCACCTTAGGATAAATACTACCTTGTAATTGGCATAAGACTAATGCTAACTGACCAGACTAATCACTTGTTAGGCCTGACTGTCAATTCTCACATCATTTTCATAGAGGGTAGTGCTATGGAAGGGCATGTCACTATTTATGGTTCGGAATCCTACTTGATGCATGTACTCTGCTTATGAAGCTTTACTAATATATGTACATGCATTAGTATATACTGCTATATTTGTCTGGTATTATTTTTACATATTTTCGATTATATCTTCTTATTATTACTTGTATAAGAGTTAATCATGTTGGCCATCATCTATTATTTGTTTGACTAGTCATATATGACGAACGCAGTCTATATAAGTGTGGGCAATAGCATAGCTAGAAGAATCAAGACCCTAGTAGTATTCTCAGTTCCTCTATAACTCAAAATTCTATCGATTTATTCCTATACCTATGAATCACTTTGTTCCACTTCATAGCTCACTGCTATTATCTTACCTATATCTACTATGTCTTAAGCCTTCATACTTATTACCAGACCGCTACCGCTACTGTAACCACTTTCTCTTAGTCTTTATATCAGTTAGAGTCGCTTAGTTGAATAAAGCCCCTTATGCCTGTAACATCTATAAGCTCTGATAGTACCTCCACTTTCCAAACTATCGCCTTTGCCTATACTGCATCTAGGATTACCTCTACCCCCTCTACTCTATATACTACGTTTATCCCCTCTACCCCTATACCTCTCTACCCTTCAGCTGCCCTCTTTAATGCTTGTAGCTATACTCTTTCTATTTCTCTTCTCTATTCCCTCTATCCTCTCTAATCTATCTTACTACCCTATATAGCTACCACTCTAATCATACCTATATAAATCTGTTTCCAGCTCCTCAAGCTTATTCCCCAATCCCTACTTCTCCACTCCATTAATGCTTCGGTCAACCTTCTTGCTCTGCTGACTCTGTTTTTCTAATGTGCCATGAAGGTCAAATTTTCATCAAAGATGACCTCTACCTACTTCAGAAACTCCCCGTCCTTCTTCTGCCTCTTTCCTATACCAAACGTTATCATCTCCTACTTCGACTCTTCTAGTAGAATCTGATCTTCCTCTGCTACCTCCTTCACCTCCTTCTTTACCTTCTCTCATAGTCTTTCTATATCCCAATAGCCATGCTAGTCTAGAACTATCACTGCTATATTGTTCACATACAAAGGTACCTCAACCTCTACCTCTGTTGCTACCTTCCTTACTCTCTTCTCAATCTTCTCTATTGTTAGTACCATAAAACTCAAAAAGAAAACTAGTGATAGTGGGGACCCTTATAGGACCTCTATATTGGCCTTTCCTCTTTCTCTTACTCTTCCATCCCACTTCATACCAAATTCTCTTATCCCTATAAAGTTCTCTAGCCACCTCCTCTTCTTTCTTACCTCTATACTCTCCTTCTCCTCTATCCTTCTCAATACTACCTCCTTTCTAACAATATTGAACCCCTCTTTATATCTGCTGTGACCTATGCTACCTTCTCTCCTCTGTACAGGTACCTCTATGCAGGTACCTCTGTGCAGGCACCTCTGTACCTTTGTCACTGCCCTCATCATTGCTTGCACTACATTTCTGCCCTTACTTGCACCTAGCTGCAGTTTATAGAAGAGTCCTATTTCCTTCTAGAGATAATTTACTATTACCTTTTCTCTAATCTTACCTATACAGTTTATTAGGTTGATTAGTCTCCAAGCCTTCATTGTTCTAATATCCTTGCCTAGTTTTGGTATCATAACAATCTTCATTTTCTTAAACTTCTTGAGAATCTAGTTCTGCATCCACTTCTCTATAATCTTATTCACCAGTTGGTCTCCGAATAGTATCTTTAATACTGCTTTAATAAGATGATATCCAATTCCATCTAGATCTAGTGCTGGTGTATTTTTTGTACTTCTTAGAGCCACTTTCACCTCCTTTTCTAATATTACTTGCCTTGCCATATAGTAAAAGGACTACTGAAGACTAGGATCCAGACTTGTTACAGAAATACTTGCTTTTTTACAGTATAATACTAGCAGAGGTTAGTACTACCTTGTAAATATTAGTAGATTATTATGTTAAGGTATTTGATACAATATTTTTTTTGCCTTACTGTTGCAAGCAGTGATAGTGAGATATGCCTTGCTTCTACTTTTCTAATACTCTTTATATATACTATTCAAATGTTATAAAACTTGAGCCAATTCTCCACTCTCTTACCTATATTGTTAGCCTTCAATCCAATTAAGGCAACCAGGCAACTATTAATCTACTATATTCATACATACATATAGATACTATATCCTTGGATGATATCTAGACTCAAAGAACTTAGTAAGACCCACCTTCCATGAACTTCTACATATAGCAAGACCAATTTATTTCCTTTTATCAGGATTTGACTAATTGTACAAGTGCAAATATCTTGTCATAGGAACTCTTACATAATATATTGTAACTATATAGTAATAACTCTACTAGCTCTTCTATATTGCTATGAAGATGTTTTTCTTAAGATAGGTCTCACGATTGATACAGCAGTTATTTCTATTTGCTACTAATATAATGATAGGTCTATTATGTACATTCTTAGAATAGATAATTTGCATAGTCTAATTTCAATTTAGTTCAGAGTCAGTGGGAAGGTATTTATAGGTGGGACTCGACTTATTCTATGTTTTTTAAACACTTAGCTCACTTTTACAATGACAGTAGCTAATTTATTTAAGGTAGACTTATTAAATAAGAGGCACTATACAGTCAGTTTAATCTAGCTATCTAACTGGTATTATCTTCTTCTCATATTTAGAATAAAAAGACCTCACTCTACTACTTTATGCTAGAGCAGAAATATATACCTAGAGATATGAAGACCAGTATGGAAAGAGTACTCTTATTGTATTATGATTTGCTAGGGAATTGGCAGTCAGAAGTACTATATCTGTTACTATATTAATACCCACTTATTTCTCAATACTATTGTGAGTTCATACTATGTAGGATATGAGTCCTAAATGATAAGTCTACTGACATACCTTACCAAAAGATACATAAATAACAAATACAACTCTTACCTCTGCAAAGGGCTCAAATTATGTTTCATCATATCAGGTAAGGTACCTATAAGATTCATTCTTATCTACTTTACTGCTAACAATATAAGAGGAATATAGTATAAAGGAACTATATTATATTATTCTACTAACTAGCTAGTAGTTATATTGAGAAGGATTTTTTTTTTTTTTTTTTATTCACGTAACTCTATATATAGGCTACCAGCCTATGGCAGGGATCTATATACTCAGGGTAGGTTTAAAACCACTAACTATAGAATCTACATACACCCTTAAGCACCCAGTACCCTCTATCTCTTGACCTCCAGCTATCTCACATCAAGGCAGGCAAACTAGTACTCGACCAGGTCACCTTCCACACCTTCTTACTTCTATCATTTCTTCTCTAGGTCCTTCCAGGACTGCTAGGTAATATGTGCCCTATTTTTGTTCTTCTTCTAGGGCTACTCCAGTTCTGTACATCTAAATACCATATGCTTAGCACTCTATACCTCATCATATATATATTGTACCTTCTTACTACTGACTATTCTTTTCCATATAGCTCTGCCTTTTCTAGTCTACAGCCAAGTATAATTTGTGAGTACTCTCCTGTCTCACTTCATAAATTTGCCCTTCCCAAACCCTGTATGCTCCTTCTCCTCTTTTCTTTTTTAAACTAACTCTTGACACAGCCTACTCTCAGTGGCTTGCCCATCATACCTCATGCCCTTGGTCCCCACTTTGGCCAACTTATCTACCTTCTCATTGCTTTCTATTCCTACATAAGCCTTAACCTATGCTAGCTTTACTATATTCGCCTTCCTTAGCCTCTACTGCCTCTCTACAATCAGCTCTATTACTCATACTACATCTGCAATTCTTGCCTTACCAGTTTTTTCTGCTTTCTGAACTATACTGGTAACTGTCTGAGAATCTGCAAGTAGTAGTACTTTTGTACTGCCATCAACTACTTTAAGAGCATTCTTCATTCCTAAGACCTCACTATCCTACATAGTTGCCTTTGTACCTACTTATTGAGACCCTTCTGACTCACTAGCTACTACCTGCCTGTTAAGAAGGATTGCTAGTCTTTGTCTTTCTTTGTCTATTACTATGGGAATTTGTTTGAGCCTATGACAGAAATACAATAGAGTATATTATATATAGCTGTTATAAAATATAGTTTGTATTAGAAGATAAGAGATTGAGTGTTTTTCAGAACCATAAGATACTTGTTAAGCCGATATAGAAAAGCATATAGATGATATAAAGTAACTGTTAATAGTTATAGTATAAGAGTATTAGGGTTTAAGAGATGGAAGTAACTGAGTAATAAGAACTCCCCAAGTTTTGGTAGTATTTGTACCTAGTGTGAGCTCTTAGTCAGGTTTTTTGAGTGAGTTTGAGTTGAGCCAGTTTGTCATACTATAAAACATAACTGACTCAGCTACCGAGTGAGCTGGTATAAGTTGTATATATAGTAAGACTAAGTCAGTGTAATAATATACAACTAGTACTTGACTGTTGAGTGAGCTAGTATGAGTTATATGTATAGTATGACTGAGTTAAGTGATACTGTACAACTACTACTCAGTTCCTGAGTGAGTTGATAGTAAGGTTGGAGGAATTTTATTAAAGGCTTATATCGACTCAACTCACACTGATATGAACACTATCAGTATGATTGAGGACCTAAACTCCTATAAATTGTAAGCATAATAGTACTTCAATTTTGATTTATAGTATATATATTCATGCAACAGAGATAATCACTTCTATAAGTTATTCTCGAAAGACAGCTAAATATCCAGTGCATCAGTTATCTGACCTCATATGGCAGGAAAAATAGTTACCAAAAAGGATAAAATATCTAACTTCAAAGCATTATTAGGAGAGGAGATAAGGATATAGAATATACCGCATAGAGGAGTATCCTAAAAAACTATTATATCACTAATAATATTACAAGTAAGTAATAAGTAGGAGAAGATAAAGTATAACTAAAAACAAAAATAAAAAAAATATAAATACAGATAATAAATTCAAAATCAAAGATATTCTATTTGAGTCAGTCAATCTATCTAAGATATTAAACTTTCTTTGGTATGCAGCCACAATCCCACTCTAGGACTGGTAATTACATAAATTACACAGAAAAAACTTGCTTTCAGTACTAGGTTAAAGCAAGAATAGAGGAAAATAGTGAAAGGAATAAAAAAGAAAGATCAAAAATAACAAATTCTAAAATTAAGACATTTAACTATAAAACAACTAGCTGCCTATCTTCAGCATTCAGACCCCTTCTATATAATATTTCCTTTACTTTAAACTAATTACAGAGTAATTCACAATAGTCTATCCTATGCATTTTATTCAGTACAAAGTCAATGAATACAAAACTAAAAAACTAATAAGTAACAACTTACCTATATGATCCAGCAATAGTATTATCTTACTGCTATTCAGTGATAGCAAGTTGCAGCTTTTGTTTAGTCTCTCATCTTTTCTTGCATGCATTAATAAGAAGGGCTTTAAATACTTTATATGCTTGGTCATCATTATATACTAAGAGAGTTTTAGTAAATCTTTTGAAATCTTAACCATTCTCTCAGCTTCATTCTCCAATTTCTTCCATTTATCTTATATTTTCTATTTCTCTATTGTCTGTCTTCTTTGTTCCTTCTACTTCTATATTATCTGTCCCTTTCGCCTTTGATATTTACTTCTCTTTCTGGCTATAATAAATACTCACTCATTGAAGCTATTCTAATACTTTCTAAATAAGTGCCATATTCATAGCAATTTGAATTGAGAGCTTAATTAACAAGTGCATAGAATATTTACACACTTCTCTTGTAAGGACCTAGGCATGTCAGCAGACTAATACAATGTATAGGTAATACAATCTTATGAGCTTCCCTTATAAGGACCAAGTATGCCAGCTGACTAATACAATGCATAGTGATAGGATCTCATGAACTTCCAACTAAAGATGCCTACTGACCTATCCTTAGACTGAGAATATATGCACCAATAGCAGAATTTTGATAGATATAAGAGAAACTGAAGGGTATATCAAGTGATATATAGCTTTTTCGATTTATAATCCTCTATCTTTTCTGTTATACTTTACCCATTCCACTTAGTCTCTGTCTACTTCTTATTATTTTTTTCTTTTCCTCTTATCTACTACCAAACTTAATTCTATATCTGAAATGTCTAGCAGTACATCCATTAGAAAGAGAGCCAAGACAACTGATAACAGTATACTAGTAGAGAAGTCCAAGAAGCGATAATCTTGTGCAAAAATAAGACAGAAATTGAAAGTTCATATTATGGTCAAGAAAGTAATAGGTAAAAAAATGATCATACAAGTGAGTTTAAAATACTCTATCTTTTAGTAAATCCTTAAACTCACTTATTTGATAGATAATTCCAGATGAACATGATCCAAGTGATAATATTAGAAATTAAGATGTAGATAACTTAAGTCAGGATCTTGACTATAAAGAGGAGCTAGAATCTAATACAGAGGAATGTTAACAAGATTCTGAGGCAGAGATTGACTCTTACAATCTAGTTCAATAACAATCTCATAGAGGGTCTGATCTTGAGTGTTCTTCAGTATTCTAGCCACATATCAAGAGTTAGCAATCTAGGCATAGGAGATTATCAGGAATTTAATACTTTTTGATTATCCACTATTAAGTGCTAGTAAAGTAGTGGACATGCTTAAAGAATTGTGGGGTATGGCTCAAGATAGGCTGAGTAAGTATAAAGTTAAAATTAAACCTATTGATTTATATGTAAGTCAATATATTTTATTTCAACAGGACTAGAATAATTGCTGACATCTAGTAGCTCAAAAGCATCTATTCTAGAGTGAGATCACAGTTAGTATATGAATGCTAAGGTACAATAATGAATCTATATGGATAGCTTTTGTCTCTTGGCAGAGATAAAAGCTGTCAAAGTAAAGAAGTTGCTACTTCATGACTATTTTGTATATAAGGAGAAATATTACATAGTAGGTACTCTAATGTGATAAGTGGTTAAAGTGATGCTTACTCTCATAGAGGATAGAAAATCAGTTCATAGCTGAAGAGATTATTGAGCTAATCTGAAACAAGTACTTTGTAGGTATAAAAATATAGGGCAACATTGACCCTGAATTTCTAAATAGAATAAACAAACAATTTATCTGCCTAGTAGCCAGTATGATATAGCATTGTCTAAAGGTGTGGAGTCTTGGAACTTTCAACCAAAACAGCATTGAGTTCAAATTTGAAACTGCCTTTTATAAGTATAAATCTAATATTATAAGGAGAGTTACTAACATGTAGTAAGCCATTTACAACTGCCTTATCAAGGTCTGGGAGGACTATTTAGACCAAGTCTAAGATCTTATTATGGCAAATATAAAGGCAGAGGTGAAGGATCAGCTTCTTTGAAAAAACAAGGCCTGTAGACCAGAAGATGGTAGTGTATAGTGTAGTAGGTGATATGGATCAGTATGAGATAGAGTTAAGAAAGTAGTTGTTCAATGGCTGCCTTCATAGGGACCAGCCTACTGTTACAGCTAAGGTGGAAACTTGCCTACCACTGTAGCAAGGGGCAAGGGTTCCACTACTAATTAGCTGTCACGGCTAAAGGTGAAGACTTACCCGCCAAGGGGAAAACGCTGACCCTGTAATCGAACATAAGACCAACGCTGATTGACCGGACTGATCACCCGTTAAACTTGGCTGTTGATTCTCGCATCGTTTAGATAGGGCAGTACTACGGAAGGGTGTGTCATCCAGAATGCAGCTTGATGCATACACTCGAATTACGGAAGCTTTATTTATATATGCACATGCATTAGTATATTCGTTATTTTTGTCCTGTACTATTTTTGCATGTTTTCGTTACATGTGCCTATTACCATGGGTATTAGCATTGATAAGGAATCACCGCGGGCCAGCCAATTATTCATTTGTTGACTCCTCATGTATGGCTGCGCTGAAGTCTATATAAGTGCCGGCTAGCGATAGCATAGTTAGAAGAATCAAGACACTAGTGGTGTCCTAAGTCCTTATAACTCTGAACCTATCGTTCCATCATTATGCCCGTGAATCGCTCCGCTCCGCTGCGTGCTTCCCGCCGAGTAGCTGCCCTTCTGGTCCACCGTATACACCTCCGTAGCCATTCCGACCCACCGTATTCACACTTCCAGGATGACGCCGGCACCGCCATTTTCCCCACCGTAGCCATAACATCCGGTCCCTTCCAGCGCCCACCGGAGCCAAGCACCTCACACCCATAACATTATACCGCTCCTCTTTCACCTACCACCCCGCCTCCACAATGTCAGCACCGGAAGGCTCATCCGCTGCCTACTCTTCCTCGAGGACTTCTCCCCGAGATGTCGCCAACCTCCGTGACGAGCAAGCGTTTCAAGGTAATGTATCCACCCCTCTCTTCAGAGCCAGCAAGAACTGCAAAACACGATAACCTACGTTGCCGAGCTACGGGCAAGTATGCGTGATCAAGTATTGCAGCAGCTAGCATTCTAGCCTAGCACCGACTCCGCAACGACCACAGCCAGCGCACCTCCTTGACCTACCCAGGTCCGAAAGGCTCTCCTCCGAAGTGTCCCTCCGCCGGGTACTGATGGTGTGGTTTCCTCCGCAACCTGCAAATGTTCCCCGACCCGAGTCGGCAAATCGCATAGCACACTAAAACCGGATCCCGGAGGACCTCCTCCACCGGGTATTGATGGTGCGGGTACTCCTCCTCCTCGTGCCCGCCTTGCGGTTCTCGTCGAGTACGAGACCCTACGCCTCTTCGTTTTTCCCATGAGTCAAGCACAGTCCGTGGGACCTTTCTCTCCTCCTCTACCTTCTCGTTATACCCATGAGTAGTTATTGCCATGGGCCTTCCTCCTCTCATATGCCTCCTCGCGGCTCCCGCCGAGCCCGAAATTCGATGCCTTCCTCTTCTCCTCCTCCATCAGTTGATGCTATGGGGGCCTCCTCCCTCTTCTGCGAAAATTTCCCCCTCCAGAAAAGTTTGTTGGGGATGAAAAAGAGCTTGACAATTTTCTTTCCTAGTCCAACGATGGACTGGAGTTCGCGAATTACTGCCGACGACGAAACCTCTCGTTTGGAGGGCCCTGCCCTCACCTTTTCTGTCGGAACCCCTCAGCGTTATATGCCACGGCCTTCACCCTACTGCGTATGACCTTCCAGGACTCCTCAGCCATTGCTGAGGCTGCTCGAAACATTCGGACGTAAGCAGTAGGGTAGAATGCAGGATTTCTTAACTGAATTGACGAAGTATTAGTACAATAACATGGCAAAGACTCCCGACCCTGTCCTCATTTCCGACGTCTCCGCCAGCATTCGGAAGATGTCCGAACCTTCTAACGGGTCATTTTGAGTATCAAAGCAACTAGAACCAATGGAAGTGTCCATTGCCGACAGCCCTAGGAAAGCCTGGGAATAAGCGCTTCACTCCCTCCACCACTAAGACAAACATCACCTCCGTCAGCAGCAGCTCTACGATACAGCCACCTGCACCTCCGAAGAATAAAAAGAGCGATGACATACCTGAAGAACTGATTCAGAAGAAAGGCAACCAATGCATCAGGTACAAGATGACATCATGCTGCGAAAAGAAGTGGTAGAAACCCAACCGAAGCCAAAGAAGGAAGACAAAGGGGAAGTAAAACGCCCTGAGTCATGAATCCATCCTCTCGACTAGCCAAAGAAGACGAAGACAGATTCTGGCCACCTCATAGGCCGTCGACGGATCCGAGAGGATCACTGAACTGTCTAACTTGGAGTGGATGGGACCCTGCTCAGCGTGTAGGACTCCCGTCATAGCGACCTCCTCAGTTGCGAGGTAAAATTCAAAACTGGAAAGACCGTTAGGGCTATTGTGGACCGTGCGGCCCTGCGCCGATTGTTTCCTTGGCAGACTGGGTAAGGAGTTGAAGATGAGGTCACGAAGTAAGACCTCTGATGATCAAGATTCTTATGAATCTTTCGTTTTCGTTTTCGTTTTCGCTTTCGTTTTCGTTTTCTGGCGTCCCGGTTCCCGATCCTGTTTCCTCCGCTTTGGATTATGTGCCTTCTATTGGCATTCCGGGAAAATCTGATAAGGCATTCGTTGATTTTATTTCGCCTTCTGTTCTGAACTCCACCAGACGATTAAGGAATTTGTTTTCGATTTCGACGCCGATGTTATGGATATCTGCGGATGCATCATTGTGTCCAAGTCAACGGCGTTCTGAAGCATAGCATGTTTGATGCACTCGCGTTGATGTGCTTTCGGTTTTTTCTGATGATACCCTTGAAGAGGGTGATATTTCGTTGATTGAATCATGCGAGCACTAGTACTCGCGACATGTTAATGTTTTTTCTGAGGAACAGGTATGCCGCTTACCTCCTCACCAAAGCTGGGATCATGAAATCCCTTTCGAGAATCCAAATACGAAGCCTCCCCATGGTCCAGTATACCTGGGAAGGAGATGAGGCTCTTTCGAGGTATATCGTCGAACACCTACCAGCAGGGAAGATACGAAGGTCAAGGTCAAAAGCAGCTTCACTCGACTTTTTTCGGAAGAAAGATAGGTCCCTCCGACCGTGCGTTAATTATAAGGGCACTAAACGAACTCACCACTCCGAACAAACACCCTTTGCCCTTAATGTCGGAACTCCTCAAAGAAGACCCAAAGCGGTAAATGCTTTATCAAACTCGATCTCGATAACGGCTACAACGTCATGTGAATTAAGTCAGGCGACGAACGGTGGCTGTCAAACACAGCCAATGGCTTATTCGAAGTACCCAGTCATACCTCTCGGACTCATCAACATACCTGCTTCCTTCGAAGAGATGATGGATGAGATCCCCACTTGCATCAGTAGAGTTGTTTGGTACCTGGACTCTTAATCAATGAAGGCAAGTCCGAATGAGACCATAAAAGGATAGTGGAAAAGTGCTTGCCAAGATTGAGCAAACATGGGCTCCGCAGTGTGAGTTCCATGTGCACGAAACCATGTTCCTTGGTCATTTTATTGATGGCCTCGAGATTAAGATGCACCCGTCCAAACTCTCTACCATTCGCGACTGGCCACAGCCGATAAAGAAGGTGCAAGCCTCCTAGGCTTTGCAAACTACTGCCACCGATTCGTCCTCAACTACTACCGCCGACTTAATTTACTCTGCTACAACCCGACCGCTTACAAGCCTTGACCGGAGACATACCCTTTATTTAGGGGGGCAGAGCAGCAAGCTGCTTTTACGGAACTCCAAGACAAGTTCATCAGTGCCCCCATACTGCGACAGTTCGATCGATCCCTGCCGACGATTATGAAACTGACCGCTCAGACCAGGCACTCGCTGGCGTCTTGAGCTTAAGAATGACGTTACCACCTTCACCCCTGCGAGTACCACTCCTGACTACTGACCCCTGCCAAACGAAACTACTCTATCCACGATAATGAACTCTTGGCAATCCTTGATTATACAAATGGAGGATAGAGTTATTGGGAACTAAGTTCACTGTCTTCACTGACCACGCACTTCACCACCAAACAACGCCTCAACAACCAGCAATCCAACGGGAGCCAGAAACTCTCCGAATTCGATTAAGTCAGCCTAACGGCAAAGCGGACGCTCCCCTCGGACTGGTGAAGTGCAAGACATGTGGACTGATATCCTGGGAGTCAACGGTGACGAATGGGTGAGGAACGATGACGGGCTAGGTACCCGAAACATATTCAAAGTGATAATGATGATGCCACGACGGTAACGTGGCTCAACACTGGGGTGTGCATCAGACTCCTCTCTCAGAACTTCTACTAGGATGGCTGAAAAGACTTATGCCAACGCCTACTAGTAGGAAGCCTTGAGGAGATAGCTATAGACTTTGTTGGAGAACTACCAAGGGCTTTAACGCTATTTCAGTTGTCACAAACCGGTTTACCGAAATGTAGCGCTGCACTATACACCGGTAAAAAACACTTTGACAACTCGAGACGTCGCCAACGCCTTCAATGACGTCCTCAGGCAATTTGGTCCACCCGCCACATCATCTCTGAACGTGGACCACAATTTGCCTCAGCCCTGGGACAAGACATTACAGAACTCCAACTCTGTACCACTTACCACCCCCAGACCGACAGAGTCTCTGACGCGGAATGTCTGGTATTGCAGAGAGTATGTAATACAGACTCCCAAATAGTATTTCCACATCTTCCATGACTGAACTATGGCAGAGATGACGAGATTTGAGAAACGGTTGAGAATCTTCGTAGATCGTTGGAATCTGTCAGAGAGTTCCACGATCAACATCCGAGGAAGCCTTTGGGACCCTACGGTCCAATAAAGCATTGATGGCTCATGGGACAAAGCATATCACACAAATGGGAATTCTGTGCTGCCATGCTACTCGGATGGTTCGTTGATGTGAGTACCTTTTCCTTACGAAGACTTTTTCCCACTGGGTTTTGTCTTCGGGAAGGTTTTTAACGGCTCACTAATGATGAGTGAAAGACACACCAGTCTCACCATTGGCCACAGGCAACTGCGGTTCAGCTCGTGTGTTACCTCGCGTATAAGGTACGCCGATAGCCAAAGTATGAGACCCACAATCCCAATTAGTTCGGTTTTCTGTTGGTGATTGTTACTCGGGACGAGTACCCTAAACGGGGGGTAATGTTACGGCTAAGGTAGAAACTTGCCTACCACTGTGGCAAGGGGCAAGAGTTCCACTACTAATTAGCTGCCATGGCTAAAGGTGAAGACTTACCCGCCAAGGGGAAAACGCTGACCCTGCAATCGAACACAAGACCAATACTGATTGACCAGACTGATCACCCGTTAGGCTTGGCTGTTGATTCTCGCATCATTTAGATAGGGCAGTACTACGGAAGGGTGTGTCATCCGGAATGCAGCTTGATGCATACACTCGAATTACAGAAGCTTTATTTATATATGCACATGCATTAGTACATTCGTTATCTTTGTCCCATACTATTTTTGCATGTCTTCGTTACGTGTGCCTATTACCACCAGTATGGGCATTGATAAGGAATCACCACGGGGCCAGCCAATTATTCTTTTGTTGACTCCTCATGTATGGCTGCGCTGAAGTCTATATAAGCGCCAGCTGGCAATAGCATAGTTAGAAGAATCAAGACACAAGCGGTGTCCTAAGTTTCTCTATAACTCTGAACCTATTGTTCCCTCAATACACTCGTGAATCGCTCCGCTCCGCTGCATGCTCCCCGCCGAGTAGCTGCCCTTCCGGTCCGCCGTATACACCTCCGTAGCCATTCCGACCCACCGTATTCACACTTCCGAGACGACGCCAGCACCGCCGTTTTTTCCCACCGTAGCCGTAACATCCGGTCCCTTCCAGCGCCCACCGGAGCCGAGCACCTCACGCCCGTAACAAAAAGCAGTCTTCCATTCGTCGCCAGACTTAATTCTAATAAGGTAGTAGCCATTTTTGAGGTCCAATTTGGTGAACCATCTGGCTCCTTGGGTCTTTTCAAGGAGGTCGGTCATTAGTGGCAGAGGGTATCGGTTCAGGATAGTGAGCTTATAAAGCTGCCGATAGTCTACACATAACCGTAGTGATCTATCCTTTTTCCGAACAAAAAGTATCGGTGTACCGGCCACTAATCGGGACCATCTAATCTTCTGAGTAGGGAGGTGCTCTTTCAAGTATCTCTTCAGAGCTTCATCTTCCTCCCACGTTATCTTATATATCGGGCCATTAGGTACTTTAGCATTAGGGTCTTTAAGTGGGATTTCATGGTCCCAAGATCTATGAGAGAATAATCGGCGAGCCTGTTCTTTAGAGAAAACTTCAGTGTAATAGGAGTACCATTTACGTGTATCAATCATTAGCAGTATGTCTCCTTCCTCCCAAGATTCCTTATCTAAATCCAAAATAGAAACAGAAGGGAGATTAACAAGAGTACAAGAAATAGTTAAACCAGAAACATTATGAACCAAATGCCTATTAGGACAATCTACCGAAAAACCTTTTTCCAACCACCAAGATAATTCCGAAAGAAGTTCCCTATCACCCATGTCTAGACATTCCATATCCAAACCCAAAACAATCCCGTCCATCTTATTTCCACAGGAATCTAAAGTAGTAAGAAAAGAAAAAGAAGTATTGACAACCATAGTTCCTCCTTCTAACAAAGATCCGTCACCCTATCTAACCCCAATGGGCCTTTCCCTTTTCTTTTATCCAAGTTTCCTACCCAAATCCAACGATATGCAAGAGGCAGATACACCAGGATCGATGATCGCTCTGACTTTGAGGTTGAGCTCTTTGAACTCAATGTCAGTAGCGAGGAGAGGGTGATGTTCGGGAGCTTTGCCGAAGGTGCTGTTGGGGCTCCCTACTCGTTTCCCGACTCGAGTTCCTCCTTGATGTCTTCGCCGTCAGAGTCCAGCTCGGTGATATGGAGGGCGCCTCGGTCGCTTCGTCTTTGTTTATTTTGCGGGGCTCTCTCTATCCGATTTTCGAGAGTCTTGGTAGTCCCCGCATCTCTCTTTCGCTTATTGTCACCCTTAGGTTCCGTGTATGTCCACCCTAGCCAACAGTTCTTCTCTTCATAACCTTTCCATCCACATTTCCTACATTCTCCCCGAGCTCTTTGGTCTTGTTTGACCTGCGGTGGTACGCTGTCATGGTTCCTTGGGTTTTGGGGTGTATGGCGTACCGGGGGGGCCGAGGATGATTGGGAAGTTGAGGTGTTGGTGTTTTGTCGTGAAGGGCCGGAGTGGGTTGAGGCTGATGGGGTAGTTGCATACCCGGCGATTGAAATAGTGAGTAGCTGTCACGACTTGGCATGCTATGGCGGCAGAGGGAAGCTGATTACTAGTATGTGTGGACGTCTAAGGGAGCCAAGATCCTTGACCACGTGCGCAAACGTAAGCGAGTCGCTGACCAGCCCGTACGGATACTTCTATATATACCGACCGCACTACCGGGTGGTACCGGTAGTTCTACCTTTTGGTGCAATGGTTTGCAAACGGTCGGTTGCAATCCGTAACAGTACTACCGGTCGGGTCGCCGGTTCAAACCTTGCTTGTAGTGAACGTCAGATACTGCAGGTGACCTTTGAATTTGATAAGCGGCTTACAGTCACATGCCGGTCGCTGGTTATAAAGTAGTGTGGTAGTAGCACATGAAATTGAAGCCCTAAGGCGGTAACGGTGACTGGGGGTTAATATATAGAGAGTCCGGGACGTACTCTGCCTGCGGAGGAGTAATGTCATAGCTTGGCATGCCATGGCGGCAGAGGGAAGCTGATTACTAGTACGTGTGGACGTCTAAGGGAGCCAAGATCCTTGACCACGTGCGCAAACGTAAGCGAGTCGCTGACCAGCCCATACGGATACTTCTATATATACCGACCGCACTACTGGGTAGTACCGGTAGTTCTACCTTTTGGTGCAACGGTTTGCAAATGGTCGGTTGCAATCCGTAACAGTAGCTTGAACTCCTTCCAGTTCGTCATCACCCGAGGGTGTCCTGCCATTAGGTTCTGAACTTGAACCTTGAGATTTGGCATTACAATGGCAATGAGGGCTTGATCTGATACTTTTGCCAGTCTGTTGAGCCATCGATCTCTGTGAAGAAATCAATAATAGTCCCGGTGTGCTTTACCTTTTGGAGTTTTTGCACAGCCTCGGCGGTCTCCTGTGGATTAGAGTATGCGGCCCGAATGAGCTCTTTGGCTTCTGTCCAGGTCGCTACTGTGTCCTTAGTATCTCGCCACCAGTCTGATACTTTTCCCTCCATACATTAGGTAAGCAGGTCGAGTCTAAGTTGGTTGCTGTCAGCTCCAGTCATCTGGAAGTAGGATTGAAGCCGGTGGAAAAAATCATTTACTTTGTCCCATCGTCCGTTGAAGATTAGTATGTTTACTCAGAGGGGACTTTCGGGTCTTGTTAAGGTGGAGAGGGATCTCTCGTGGAGGAGGTCGTCGTCCACCAAAGGGAGTCCGCCACCACCACCGCCACCACGAGGACTAGGAGGAGGAGGTGAGTTACCACCAGGAGAGGCTAGAGGTTTCCAAGGTGGAGCAGGAGGCATTCCAGAGGGTGTCTTCTCCTTGGTGACGTCGTATAAGGCGGCCAGTATTCGGTCCAACGTGTTACCCATCGCATTCATGTTGTTGATGATGGGGTTTAGTTTGCCTATGAAGAAGTCTTCGAGTCCGACTTTT